>VZSZ01007132.1:0-70360 GCA_013398815.1 Ibidorhyncha struthersii
GTGCCCATTACCCCTCGTCCTATCAATGGGCACCACTGAATGGGCACACACATCAGAGACAAAAACTGCTCTAAGATGAGAGTCTGTCTAATGCAGCTTAACCTATAAAACTCACACCTTTAGGGAACACTTTGAAAGAAAATCCACCATCTGTTGTTATACAAAAGAGGGAGAACACCAAACTGAGCATTTTTTTCTCTTTTGACAAACCTACTTCAAAAGTGGATGGGATGTGAGAGATGCACATGGCCCTTGCTTAGCTCTCCTCAAACCTTTAAAAGAGTTCTGACCTAGCAAAGTTCAGAGCACTTGAACACTGTGTTGGGCATGTTCTGCAGCTTTTTTACTAGCCAGGAGGTGTACCCTGAAATAGAAACATGATGCATTCTTGAGCAGCTGTGAAGTGTTCTGCTTTCAAAAACTGTAAGAAGCACCAGATGAATTTGCCCAACTGCTTCCTCCTAACGTACAACTTTTTATCATTTGCTCTAGTTCAAAACTAAGTTGCTCTAAAATACTGCATCTGAAAATCCAAACTAATGCTTAAGAGCCAAACTAATGCTTAAGAGCCTCATGAGAACCTAAATTCTAGCTCTTTATATCAAGCTCAGGTGGGAGAAAGAAAGTACTAGTCTTTCTTTCAACAAAATAGAGAGAGTGAGAGAGGGAATCCCTGAGGATTTCTTCAACTATATAAATCAAAACTGTGTATGGATATTTAAATAGGTATAAACACGCACATACAGACATCCATGTACAGAAACTGTTACTTATCCTGAAATTATATCAAGTGGTTTCATTGATTGTCTGAGACGAAGGATGCTTGCTAAATCAGCTAGCTAGCATACCATTAGCATTGTGACAAAACAAATCTAACCTTGACTAACTACAGGCAGTTACTCTCCAGAACTAGGGACTTCTCTAGGAAACTGGACTCGCATCAAACTAAACAATCTAAAAGAATGCTGGAACAATGGTTATTGATGTGAGAAGCAAAAAAAGTCCAGGTTTCTGTACAACAGGGAGGAAAGTAAAACTGCCGGTTTATCTATTATTTTAAATGTACAAACTGCATAAATAAAGCTCTGTGAAATGACACTAATTAGGAGACAAGTCATCTTGTAAGAATTCTCTGGATTTCTTGCTGCTGTATTTAGGTTGCTGAAACTTTCATAATCAAGACTTAAAAAGCATACAATCCTCCATACTCAAATATTTATGTTCCTTTAGCACCAACTTCACTAACAAACTCTGCTTCTCTGTGTCTGAAAGCTGGACTGCCCCAACATGATTTCCTTTCTAAACCGAGTCACTTGTTCCCTTTCATGCACTGGAATTCCCTGGAGGCATTTCCAGTCTCCATCAAAACTGGGAAATTTAATGGGGGGGGGAAGTTAATTTCCTCCAAAAAGTTTTACAGAAAGTGTCATCAAAACCAGAGATCCTTAAGGAGAGAACTATCTATTCTAATTTTGCCATGATGCACAGTTCACAGTGGTTTTATTACAGCCAGCCAGGAAACACAAACCTTACTGTAGGTATAAGCGAAAGACATCTCCGACAGCAGACTACTGAGGTAGCTGTGGTTAAAGAAGGGATCCAGAAATGTTGATATCACACACAGCTTCTCTCCCTTGAACAGCCCTTCAGTTCTGCTGCTGCCACAAAGAGCGAGGCTGAGCTGGAGAACGTAGCAGCTACTATAGGGAAGAAATGGTACCCTAAGCAACTGCGTCTGACACCTTGCCCCTGACAGCATCAGGAGTAGCAAGCTCTGTCTACACTGTCACAAAGCCTTGAGCTGGCTCAGAGAGAAGAGCTGATATGTCCCTCACTTTTTTAAGATTATTGTCTCTTCTTTCCATCCCTGTACTCATTTTGTAATCAGCCTTTCAGCAGATGAAATGAAACATCGTTCTGATTACAAGTGCATCTTTAAAACATCATTCCTGTATGACTAGGCAAAGAAACCTTCTGATTTACCATCTGCTTTTAATTCCTTTCTGAGTAAAGATTATGAGTAAATAGGTTATCTTCATGTCTTCTCAGTTAGTCTACTTAAGAGTCTCTGCACCCATCCACACATGACTGAAGGCACTACACACAAAAGCTATGCTATCCGAGGTTGGCAAGTGGCTTCTCTTCCAAGTATACTGCAGGACAGGTACATTAATGCCTACAGCAATACCTACGCAGTAAGGTGATGCAAAATCTTTCCCCATCACTTGCATTTTTATATCCTGCTAAGACTGAATCATAGCTGCCTAAGGATGCTGAAAACTATTATTCAGTTGAAGATTATTTTTCTCTATTAAGATGCATTAAAAAGGAAACACAATCTCTCACATTCAAACTTTTCACATCACTTTCTGCAAGAGCAAGGTTATTAAACAGTTGCTTATTTTGACCCTTTGGAATGACCGCAATTTAGTAATGGAATTACAGTTCTTCACCTGTCACTGCATACCACTTTGTTAGAAGCTTTGGAATGAATTTCTGTGTAAATGAAAATTATTGTCACCGTTGTTACCAGTCATAACAATGAGTTCAGAGTGTTTCTTAATAGGATGTAAATGCTGTGAGTTGTTCCTGATAAATTACTTCAGTCCTAAAAAATGAAGAGTTTAAAAAGGTGAAAGTGAAGATGCAGTCAGCAAGACAGCAAATGTTAGAGGACAGAGCTGGAAGTGTGGTCACAGCAGGATATTAAGTCTTACAGAGAACTACCAAATATTTTTTAATCTTTATAATAATTTTTATAATTTTTTATAATATGTTTTAATTAGCATCAATCTTCTCTGAAACAAACATCCTTCTGAGGTAACATTGCGCTTTCTGCAGAGGTGGGATGAAAATCAGTTAATCGCTTCTTCACAATCATTTAACTTCCTTGTATAAGCCAAAGTTTCTCATTTTGGCTTATGATACATTTCTCTATTACGAGCCAGCTGGAGAAGTGTGTTCCCGAAATCGACACCTAGTCTGCTTAATCATACTCTTCATATTTCAAAACTGGCCACATCCAAAAGTCCTCACTTAGTCTAGTGACATCTCAAGCGATCAGATCACTGTGAGGACTGGCACATCAATGTGCTGTCCTGATGCATCCCTAATAGACATTGTGTCTAGTCCCTTCCTGGCTTGAAAGGACTAGACAGCGAGCAAGGAAGGTGAATCAGACCAAAACTTTGACTACTCCTGCCTAAATTGCATTCAGGAAGCAGTCAGAAAATACAGGGCCTAGTTCCTCTGGCACATTTAGTTCCGAGGTCTGAGGGGCCAGCTTGGAGATAGTTTTTGTTCAGATATACATTCTAAAGACACGTTTAGCTGTCTACATTTTTAATCCATCTTAAACAGAGCAATAATAGAATACTGATAGGGGAACTCAGTTTGTCAAAAGAATAGCTCACAGGAGACTTTAAAACTGCTTGCAGAACTTTTCTATTTTTCAGATTTATAGGACCAGTCAGGTTGGAAGCGACCTCAGGTGTCTGGTCCAAACTCCTGCTCAAAGCAGGATCAGCCCTGAGGTCAGACCAGGTTTCCCAGGGCTTTATCAAGGCAAGTCTTGAAATCCTCCCATGATAGAGGCTGCACAACATCTCTGTTCCCATACCTAGCTGTTCTCAAGGTGAAAAAGTTTCTCCCTACATCTACCAGTCTGAACCCTCCTTTTTCAGTTTATAGCTATTGCCTTTCATTCTCCTGCCATGCACCTCAGTGAAGAGCCTGGTTCCATCTTCTTGCTAACCTCCTTGTAGGTGTTGGCAGGCCACTGTTAACTTTCCACTCTTCCCCAAGCTCAACAAGCCCCATTCCCTCAGCCTCTCCTCACAGAGAGAGAAGATGTACCAGCCCCGCAACCATCTTGGTGACCCTTCACTGAACATGTTCCAGTTTATCATTTTTCTTTTATTAGCATCCCAAAAGTGGACAAAAGAGTCAAGAAGCAGCCTAGAAAGGCCAAATGAAGAGGCATAATCACTTCCTTTGATCTAATGGCAGTCCTGTTAATGTATCCCAGTATACTGTTAGCCTTCCTTGCTGGCAGGGCGCACTGCTGACTCACAAGCAGCTTTCTCTACACCAAAAGTTTGCGGAGCCACATCCTGCTTAGTCGTCCACTATCCATTTCTATGCTAGTAATTTCTTCCAAGAATACAGTTTGTAAGAGTTTGGTTCTCCTGAAAGTGGTGTCAATAATAGCACCAAAATAACAAACCAAGCTATGTCCTAAAGGGGACCAGAAATGGCTTAAATACACTAACCCACATATCTTTACTATAGAATCATAGAATCATTTAGGTTGCAAAAGACATTTAAGATCATCAGGAGAGGATTTATAGCTATTTAAAGCCTGTACTTAAACAATGAAAGCATAATCAGGCCCAGGTAGATCAAAAAAGAAATAAGTGATAGATTAATTTGATCCATATTTGTGATGGAAAAGATGTGTAAAAAGTGCACACTAATAGATGTAAAATAACATCTACATATCCAACTGTAAGAAAAATTAACTACACTAACTACTAAGGAGGAAAACAAGATAAAACCAAGATAAATCATAGAATCATTTAGGTTGGAAAAGACCTTTAAGATCATCGAGTCCAACCATTACTTATACAAATAGTTACTTATACCTCAGGCAATTTTTAATCTTTAGTATTGATGTTCTGGTTCTGATGACAAGTACTCCTAAGGCCTTACAGAAAATAATAGTTGAATATTTCAGCTGTTCTAACAGGACAAGAGAAAACAAAAGCCCTCATTCACTCAACAAACCCGAGCTTATCAGGCATATTAGTCTGCTGAAAGTAGGATCTATTGCCTTTTTTTGTGTGTGTGTGTGTGTGAGTGCTAAATATACACAAGAGTCACTGAGAAGGGAAGTGTGATCAAAGCGCTTAACTTAACGTCACGGAATAAGAACCCCAGATATCTCTGATTCTCTGCTCCGAGTCGTCTTTAATAGGAATGCAATTTTAAGAATCTCTACCTTCAGGTTGGTCACAAGCAATCCTACATAAAATTAGATGGTTTATATTTGTCTTAGGATTTCATGTTTGGACTATCACCATTGATATCTGTCTGCTAGTAGTAAAGAACACTTGGTAGGACTTGAGGGTTCAACATTGATTTTATCATATTGTAAGGCACAAATGCTTTCTTAGATCTTTGAGGACTTCTAAAAGCTGAGTGATCTTCACAAAGCCAGTGCTGCATATTCCATTTCTGTGAGGTTAAAGCTAAGCTAAACCCAAAGTGGGCTAATGGTATCAAAGTGGGCTTTCATCTGAAAGGTCCTAAGGTCATAACAACCGGGCAATTTCCTATGTGTTCCTCCTTACTCATACTGAACTCAAAACACCTACTTGATCACATACATTTCTTCAGAGACTTCCACATTCTCCCCAGGCCCCTGTGTGCTCCCTTAAAAGCGTGCCCGTTCATGGATTACCTCCAGTCTCAGAATCAGATTAACTTCTGCAAGAAGAAGGTCACCGTTATTTCGTTCTTTTAGTGAAGGCAAATGAATTCCAAATGTTTTCACCTTCAGTGCACATGACATATATTAAGTAAGTGTATCTGCACCTTACTGTTCCGTGTGTCAGAATTCAGAGACCTTCCTGAATTTTCTGTTATTGTCCTGTTTATTTCTTTTCATGGGTTCTTGGAGGATCACTTGCTAATGGCTTTTGCAGACAGGGACATGAATTTGTTGTTTTTCAGTTTAATGATTCTAATAAAGTGCATTGTGAATCATCATAATCTCAGGACAAATTACACTTGAGTGAAGAAGGAAACGAGCAGGATGAAACCTCCTGTCTTCTTGTGTGATTAGATGCACACAGGCTGCAGCCTATTTAGAGTGAAGGGATAAGACTCAGCTATGACGAACATAATGAAGATTCTTTATTCAGGACGCTGGAGACTGTCAAATCCCCTGCTTCTTCCTCAGTCTTATTAAACAGACTGTCCTCTCTGCTGCTACCTGCCCAAGAACTCTTTATGCTCATGCATGCTCAGCAAACCTCCAGAATGGATCTTTGTCAACAGCAAGTACAACATCTTTTGTGATGACTTGTTCTATTCCTGATAAATACCTCTAAATCCCTCAGCAGCAGTGAAAACTCAGTTTATTTTCACTAATAATCACTTATCTCTCAAATATTCTCAAAAGCTCACATAATAGTCACTACCACTACTTTAGACATTGCAAAGCTCTTCTGGCATTAGTTTTACTGTCAATACAAGCTTTGTCAGCAACTACTATTTTGAATGCTACTATTCCTTTCTAATTTTTAACATTTTAAAGCTATCTTATTTATATTTGCTTGATTCAAAACGAATAAAAATAAGATTTATTTCACCTTCCTAATGTAAGCTCTGCTTGACGGTTCGGATGCATCATTTATTATTCACAGAGTTCTGGTAAAATTTATAAATAATCCACAAAGTGGACACTATCTCTAATCACTACCTTTCTTCAGATTTTGTGCCATTCAGATGTGAAATTCTAGCTTGAATTGCATTACAATTATTGCTGTTTATTTGACCAAAGAGCCGGCGGAACTGGAGTCAGATCTCAGTCATGATATATGGAGAGCAACTCTAATGAAATCTAGAGTTATTCTACTTAAATATGCATCAGTGATCAGTGGGATCAGAGCCTACTTGCACTATATCTGGCAGTCCGTCTTGTCCTAGTTATTGTTGGGGTTTGCCAAAAGCCCTGACTGTAAGATAACCAAGCTGGGTTAAACATACTGTCTGGCTGGAAGTTGAACACACAAAAGTTAACAGGAATAACTTTCCAAATGCTAGCAAGAGCCATTACTTCATCCACAACAGCATTCAATGCTACTTAGCTAAAAATGTCATTAAACACATTTCATAAGCACTGCAGCCTGCATGTAATACTAGAGGTGGACTGACATAATCATAAATTATTCATGGACAGTCAACGGCATTGTAAAAAATCAGATTCCTCTTCTGAGAGACTGACTATTCTTTTGAGAATATCAGTTGAATAGCTACTGCACTTTAAGACAAAAGCCTTTCAGTGAATACAAAATATAAACCCCTGTAATGATATCTATATCTATGCAACATTAGTCCATGTCTATAGGCACAAGCCATCAATTAACTATTAATGAAAAGGGTATAAAGTGTCTAGCCTTGAGAAAGGAAGAAGAGTAATGTATGCACGCCTTAAGGTGTTAGGATGTAATGAGTCCTAGAGCTCTCACAATCAAGTGTACAGGAACCACACAACCAGACACACTGATATTTATATGACCAGAAAATGAAAAAATATCTTAAAAAAATCCAAACACTTTAGGCTCTGTAATTAGATATCAGTATAAAAATAGGTTATTAACTACAACAAAGTGAACCTAACAGCAACTTAGGGTTACTGTTTAAAGAGTCTGCTGAGTGCTTATTCCTCTAAAAGCTTACATGCAGAAGTTAGTGCAGACAGCTAGTACGTCTAGGCAACATCATGTCCACAAGATCCAAATCTTTATCACTGTCAAGGGCCCTAGCAATTCTACTGTGCAGCATGCCACAACAGCACTCACAATCTAAGCAAGAAAAACAGACTACTTAGTGTTCTTCATGTTCAGGCAAAACTTAATAAATGCATGCCAAAATTATTATTACTATGTATAGTATTACTATGCCAAAAGCAAGTCTGTCGCCATATAACATGGCACAAAGTACCTTATCTGTAACTTTATCCCTGTATTTCCTCAAAAAACAAGAGCTGGATAGTAATGGGTAATTATCTAGGGTGTTTATGTCCAGCAATGTTTGTCTGAGCAAAGGCCTGACACACAGGTTCAACATGGTAGACAGCTTCCCGGTAGACTTTGGCATCTCTGAACCCATAAATATAAGGCAGAGGGTGGGGTAACCTCAGCCTTCTTATTGGAAATTCTAGCAGAGAACTTGCCATCCCCTGTAACATTTTCTGCAGACAGTAAATATTTTTGCTTTCTGTACAGTAATTTCTAGGTAGTCTACTAGGGAGAAAAAGTAATGTCTGTTATCTAAGATAAAAATCTACATCATGTTACTTCGCTTTTATCAATCTCTTTACCGGTCGAAGAAAAAAGAAAATAAAAGGTTTATTTTATTCTTCCCTATTGCTTTCTAACAAGTAATGAAAGATCTATTTTACTTCTCATATGATTTCTCTTCATGCATTGTAAAGCAGACCCCTTTTTCATGTGTCATGTGTTGCTTCCAACTTCCCCAACATTCCATTCTGACACTAAGACAGACATTGACATTAAATGTTTCTAGGTCAAACCCAAATTGAAGTTTCCGTTTTGACAGCTGAGAACAACTTATCCTTCACTGTCACTAGGTAAAGGCAATATTGCTTTTCAAAGGAAATCATAGCAGGAGAGGAAGCAAAAGAGATAGTCAAGAAAAAAATAATCCATCAAAACAGTGGCAATGTTTTCCAAAACACCCCCCCCCCCTCAACTCCTCTACAGCACTTACTCATGTCATTTTTCAGAGACAGACAGTTGCAAAGGAAGCTTGTCAAGGCTTGATCTATTAAAATTAAGAACCCAACAGTAACATTTTTCCTCTTCATTACAGGCTTTATTAAGAAGCGCAGCTACTGCAGTCATCTTAAAGTGAGTCCAACACACTACCATAAAAACCAAAGATGGATCATAGGATCTTTAACACTTGTTTAATACACTTTTAATTTCTTTGTGTCCTGCTCACAAAAGTGTCCCTGTTCTGGCCAAACTGGGAGGTGCATGGGACAAGCGACAGAGATAGGACCATGCTCAAAGGCACAGAAACCTACCCTTCATCATTGCTTGTCCTTGCTTGTTTTCACATTTAAGCTGTGCCTACAAACAAGGCATACACTGAATAAATCTATTGTGACCTTGGAAAGAACCCACTGCAGATGTTTCAAAACCTTAAATGGGAGTCTCTAAAATGGCTGCAAGAATTACCCATCTAACTACTACTGAAATGAAAGCCATCTGCCTGTAGGTAATTTTGTATATAACAGCCTGAAGATTGGACAAGGGACAGTGACTCATCCTTTAACCAGGGACACTGGGAAAATACTACATTTGCTTTTCTCACAGCATCAACCTGAACATTCGCTGTGTCACACAAAGTGAAATACTGAGTCAGACAGAGCAACGTGTCCAGCTCAGAATGGTGTCTCTGGCCAGTGCTAGATGCTTCAGCACAAGTGTGGCATCACGTAGCAGAGCACTAAGAGAAAGAGAAGACACTCTCAGTGGAATAAAAATTCAAACAAATACATCCCTACAATAAGAGTTTCACTGTGAGGAACCACACCACAAGAAAGAGAGGTAATAGCCAGCTAAGCCAGGAAATTATTTTGCTAAGAAATTTTCTAGAACTGTGAGTAACAAAAGAAAGCCAGTTAAATGAGGGACCAGGTTGGAAATTACTTCATCCTAAGGGAGCTTATCGGGGAGGTCTATATCAAAAAGCCAACTGTTGTGTCCTGGGACCACAGTCACAGCTCCATGCCTTGAGAATATAGCAGACATGACTTGCAGCCCTGCTTCATCAGCCTTTCCTCTCTATAGCCCGAAGATTTGTCCCTGTGTCCTGCTGGGAAGACAGATCCATCCGCTACTCTAAATTTCCAGGTACACTCCAAATAGCCCAAGGAATTCCTTTTCCCCACAAATCTTTCAACATACTCAGCTCAGTTGACTGAACATTCTTCACCCACTGTCAGCTTCTTTTTAGAGGAATGAGATTTTCCCAGCTGCCCTCATATCAAAAGGGAAGCTCCCAGGCTAACCTGAGTCATGACACTCCAACCGCTCTTTAAATAGGGAGAAACTAGAAGTGACAGAAAGAGACAACAGCATAATGACAGAAATAGGAGAACCTCATAAAATTTAAACAGAGTAGACAATTACCAAACCTTCTTGGTAGTTCCTAATTTGAATCTTGAAATGAAAGGTGATTTTCAGGTGACTAAGATATAACTTGGTATCCCAGGAAAGAATAGTTTAAAACAGACAGTTTAAAGCTATATAAGATAATTAGGCTTCAACTTATTTAAACACATATTGGCGTGATCCTCTATTCTTATGAAAAAAAGAAATACCTCCAATAGTAGCTCAAAACCCCGTTGCCTTTTGATCTTCCCTGCTGACTAGTTATTTAAAGTACAGTTAACAGGGAGTGCCACAATTACAGAGCCTATGGGGTGGCATATTTAGGAAGTGATTTACTTCCTTTCCTGTCAGAACAGCTGTGCAAGCCTGATGTGTACAGTCTATCAGGCAGCTGGCCCAAAGGCACAGAGGCTGCACGCTACCTGACAAGTCAGAAATTTTAACTGGGGAGCAAACATCAAGTCTTGGTCTTGCATAAATGAAGGCGGTAGATCTATCAAGAGGATGGAGTCATCACCTTCGTCTTGCTCAGCATTCCCTCAGCAACTGATTTTTCTGCTGAAATTTTCATCAACTTTGCAGGGCTCTGCTCACCTGCTCTTCCAGTTGTAAGTGCAAACATCAAGTACGATGGTGCTTGCTTCCTGTGTGAGGAAAAGGAGGAAATGGTCTATAGAGAGATCATTAGGACAAGCTCGTTTCGGGCACAGCAAACCAAGGAAACTGTTCTATACGTGGAGATCAAGAATAACTCCTCTTATGAAAGCACATTCAGAGGAACAGTGATTGTCTAATGTTAATTTGAACTATGATTTTGAAAACAGTGACGCTGAGATCATGTTACAGTGTGTGAAACCATATTGCATTTGGTGATGTGGACTGTTTGCTTCACCAGACTGGGACATGAGTTTGTTTAAAAGCCACCAGTTCTTTTTTGAAGACCTTGAAATTTCTGGTTCTGCAAAAGGGATTAGGCCAAAGCTCTATGAAATAATGCCATTCCCCCTCCACACACACTGGTTTGTCCTGAGCTGGGATACAGTCGCAGAGAAGTGATGCCTGTGAACTTAGTTGATATAATAGGTACAGCCAAACCCTTTCATTTCTACTCAGGAGCAGTGCTAACGGAAGCCACATCCAGAAATCTTGTAAAGCAACTCCACACTCATTAATGCAAGAGCACTGACTTCATTATAAATGTCATCTTCTTGTTCAGCCTGAAACTTGAGAAGCAGTTTAAAAAATACTCAACCCAATCTTCTATTGTTAATTAACCACTAATTAGAGTGATATATGCTAGAACTACTTTGTGCACTGCAACAGAGGTTGCCATACCCTTTGATGCCTTTCACACCTGCCCTTCAATGAAACAAACCATGTAACATAATCACAACTGCTCCATGTTTTGACAGAAATTGGACCTGCCCTGGTAAGCCTGGTGGTTTTCTTCTCTCTTGTAAAATTTCATCTCACTTATAATCTTTTTTCTTTTCGATACTTTTAGATAGTGGTTTAAGGCCCAGATAAAGCAACTGTCCAATTGCAGTAATTACTTAGATGGGAGAACTATGAGACAAGTCGGGAGAACTAAATTAAGTGTCTAAACCAGGTCAAATTCTACCTAAATTTATACTTCTTATACAATCTTCTGTACTATTGTTTACTTTAATTCATGTGCTAAAAGGTGACAAAGCCATGAAACGTTTCAGGAATACACAAATCACCTGAGTTCTACATTTATGCATAAAACCCAACCAATATCCAAAATACAGATTGTTTAATGTATGCACGATTCCATCCTTGCTTTCTTTACTTGGAAAACATCTGTCTTGAATCGGTTATAAACCAGAGATGCAATAATGCTGCCAAAAGAAAGATTTAAAAGCCTTTTGCAGTGTTGCAACCTTCTTTTTTTTTCTGCAAGCAAGAGCATTAATATTTTGCTTTCCTTACTTTACTACAAAAACATAAAACAGTCTATGTGCATGCACACTCAAGAGGTTTTTTTAAATATACAGTAAAACAAAGTGTAGCTCTTCAACTGTTTTACCCATCAATCACCCAAATAGTTTGACAGTCTGTCAATTTTTTTCCACAGAAACGCGGCTTCCTGACTCAGTACACATCACTGATTAACAAGTACAAAGAAGAGCAAATCTGAACTCCTGTTCTTCTTCCCGAACTCTTTTCTTCCCACACTTGGCATACTACTCTGGCAGTTTGCACAAAGTCGTCCTTACCTGCTCGTAGAAATTTTGATCCTGGGAATACTACCTCTGGGCAGCATCACCACTTTTAATAAACTAGGTCTGAGTTAAAGAAATTATGGCAGCTTATAGTCAGCTGAAAATGAAAGCCATTGTTTTTCTTTTAGAAAAAACATTGGAGAACATTATCCGATATAGCACTACCGCCGCAGGGCTGCTGCCAAAAAGCAAGCCACTCAGGCCTGTCTCTGCTCTGTGCCCTAAGCTGTGCTTGTAGACCATGCAGTGAGCAGGTACCACACCTGTGAGGCATCCAGCCTCAATCAAACATAGGATCCCTTAAATCCAGACATGTGCATGTGATTCTTCCCCTGTTCATTATTTCTAGACAGTGTATTATATATTTGTACATCTTGCACAGGGTTTTCCACTTGGCCTGGCTGCCAGCCTCTATCCCATTTCAAGTGCCTTTCCTTTATTCTGCAAATGCACCCTGGCACCCATTCTCTTCCACTAGCCAGGAACGTTAAGAACAGAACCCAACCATGTCTAATTCTCTTCATCCTAATATACACCACAACAGTTGATAGATATCCAGCCATTGAATCACTTGCATAGTTCTCACCCCTTTCAGTCCATGGCTGGATACGCAGCTGCAGTTCTCAAGAGTGCTGTTGGCATGCCAGCTTCAGAGATTATCCACACCACGCATGAGCAGCGTGAGCAGTTTGAATAGGTACATGTCTGCAAGAGGATGAACTGTGTTCAGCAATAAGCCAGTAGAAAACAGAAAGAGACTGTTTTCAAATGTTTGCCAACTCAGAGGGTGGGATTCAATCCAGAGTTGGAGACCTTACAGGCAGGAAAGCAGCTTGGTGTGCTAGCATATACAAACCTCCCCTTCGACATCAAGAGAGACGCCTGCACTGAAGGTCTTGGGACACTATTTCAGTTCTAGAGTGTCCTCTTCCAGAACAGTGAGTCCAGTGTATCGTTACAAATACAAATAACAGATAGCAACAGTCTATTCCAAAACATGCAGTATTCTTGACAGGCTGCAACAGAAGAGTTTTCATCTGACTGTTTTAATAGAGCTCAGACGTATTCTTAGAGATTATTAATTACCTTTCAACCTCCAGCACCCACACGGTGTGGAGTTAATTCTACCAGAACTGCAATATACGTTGAAACACAACAGTCATTCAGGCCAAAAGTACCTGCAAGGCTTAGAAGAGTGGTGTGCTGTTCAATAAAGTCTTCACTAAGTGAGAACAACTTTTTCAATGGCTTAAATGAAAGAAAGTGAAATAAATATTGCCATCCAAGCAACTCTGTTTAGGCTGTACTTCAGCATTTGAATGGGCGGGTTACAGCAATCCCTCCAAATTTTAGGTTTGGATTTGGTTTTTTTTTCCTATTTGTCCCACCACCACCAATGCTTTTTTGGTGTAAGTATTTCCGTGCTGTTCGCCCAAACTTTTTCTTGCCAAGAACATGTTAGTTCAGTCATTGTAATAACATCTGTCATACCCAAACCAGTGCTCTTCATGTGGAACCATACTTAAACTTATGTGGGATGTAAACAGGCAGTTCCTGCAAAGAGCAGTGGGGCCTAGGATAGGGTTACTCAGTGAGGTCATGGAAAGCTCATTAGCTTCTTTTCAGTCTGGAACTAAAAAATCTCTTTAAGTATGTCTGAAGTCACAAGGGAAATAGAATGGGCTCTCCTGTTTTCTGCCTATCCTTTGATCAGGAAACTTATATACATGTATGTATGCATATGTAAATTCATATATGTATAAAACATGCATATGATGTACAACCGAGCGTGTATCTGTAACAAGAAGAAAGCGTCTAATGCATGCAATATAATAACAAAACAAAATAAATAACAAAATAATATCATGGGGATCAGAACAAATACGCAGAGATTTCTCAAGGAGACTGTGTGTGTGCATTGTCTAGTTTCAATATGGACTGATCTTTTTCAGTTGTGTTTTGCTCAGTGAGGGTACAAACACTATTCTTATGACACTTGCTGTAACTCGATAGCTTTAGAAATCCACTTCTCTGTCAAGTCTGGCTGAAGTTGGTTTAAATGCTGTTAAGAGGAGGACTCTCGGATACCTCCAGAGAATGATCATGAGAGTCTAATTTCCTTAGGAAATTACGTTTGGGGGAGAAGAGAGCAAGAAAAGAAAAGAAAAAAAAAAAAAGAAAACAAAGAGAAAGGATGAGTGATATAGTTAGGATGAAGCACTACAGAGGATTTCTGGCACTCTGACACTGGATCTTCACTGTATATTCTTTCTATATATATGGGGAACCACCCCACTCTATGCGTGACTCAATTCTCCCTTAATGTAAAAATTTCAATTCCACTGTCAGAGGGATATTGGAATGAAAAACTCCCATTAAGGATCATAAACTATTCAGACACTACAGTTAAAATACCATACACAATGACCAGACAGTCAAAAAATGGCTATGTTGCTGTAAATCAGAAACAGGTGAAATACATATCACCACTAATTGTGTTTTAGAAGCCAGAAATCTTTCATTTCTGAAGGGTTTCAAATTTACTCAAAGTTTAAGGATGTTCTTTTCCTTGAACTTACTCATTCTGCACAGCATTGCCCACTGTCTCCATTTTCAGCTGTCATTACACCATCTAATTGTCAGTATTGCAATTGCTTCTTTCCTTTTTACACAGAGCTCCTCAGGGAATATTATACTACATAAAAGTTACATAACAGGGGAAAAAAGTTATTTTTGTTTATATTCTATCCCTTTCCAATGTGTATCATTTAGCAGAGTTGAAACATATTTTAATCTCAGATTTATTTTTTTCCCCTGCTGCTCCTGAACGGAGAAAAAAACCCCTTGATTTTAAGTGCTTAGTAAGAAAAAATATATATTCCAGGTGCTTTTTTTTAAATATTCATACAATGTTTTCTTAACTAAGGAGACAGGCACCATCTTTTCTTACACTACATGCAACTATAATGCCAAATTCAGTGTGAGAGTAAATAGGGATATGGAATGTATAGGATTATTATGAAGGCTCACAAGTCACTGCCCAATGAGTAAACAGATACGTTAATATTTTTGAAGTAGCAGCTTATTGCACTGATTTCAGGGAAGTTACTTGTCAGAACAATAACCCTGAGAGATGTCATTTTGTTAGAATTATTGTCGTAAGAGACCTCAGAAAATATTAAATATTTTATTTCCAACATAAGCAATAGGTGAATATAAAATATGTTTTTGTGTAACTGTGCAACTGTATGTGTGTGGAAAGGAAGGAAATCTGTCCAAACTGACTAATACATGTACTCAATATTTTATCACTAACAGTTCAGACCAAAGCCACACCCTCAGAAACAGCTCAGCTTAGGAAAACTGTATGCATTTAAATTTTAGTTTTAATCACGTTATAAACTACTGAATGTTCAATTGCTTCTTATACCTATCTCCTGTTATTTTCTTTCTGTTTCAGAAGAGAGACCATTTTATGCTTTGAAAGCAGGATATTCGCTTGCGTTCTTACATCTGAGGAAAGCAGCATATCCTCTGCTCAGGCAAAGAATGAGTTTTCTGAGAGCATGAACTACTAATACTGCTTATAGCTGCATGTCTTAGAAGTCATTAAAAAGCCGTTTTGAAAAAACTACAGAAGGAAAAATTAGAAAGAAAATCTCACCCCTGTGTCATTAAAAAATTGCTTTAACAAGCATTATTATGAGAAATTAGGACTGTACACTTAATAAACAGCATTATCGAAGAACTGACGCAGATTTATGTGAGCGTCCTGCAGTCATAGTGCCACGATCTTAAGGGCTGGATCTGTGCACGTTGGCTTACTCAGCAGTAGGAGCATGTTCCAAACCAGGCACAGACTCACCAAGGCGCACTGTACATTGTAGATGTGTTTATGCTGGCTTCAGAAGAACAGATGATACGCAATGAGGCATGAAGCCTGCTGGAACAAAGCTCCAGTCAATGTTTTGTGAGCTTAGCTAAGCGAGTTTAGAAAATGTGTCATGTGGTTGCAGTGGGCTTGATCTGGCAGAAGTCTCAAAGTGAGAGCTAGGTTTTCTATACCACAATTTCATTGAGCATTTCTGGCATCGTTTCCTTTCATTTTAATTCTAACTAAAAGTTTGGCACAATTACTGTGAAAAATTATTTGCTTCACTTGCTTTACTTAGCATGAAAGCTCAGGTTTCCAGTAGTTCTGATCAGTCATAACAGTAAACCCAAATAGCCTACTTCTGAGGTCATTTACGTTAATGTATCTCTAGGGAATGACTCCTCCCATGCATCACCTTAGTTTACCTCATGACCAATCCTAAGACTACCTCATAGGCAAGTATTTAGGATCTTTCAAGTGTATCTGTTAAATGACTAAAAGTGCACCTACAATAGTGGCTTTGTCTGGATCAGGAGTGCACTTTTGAAGCAGATCTCCCACTTTGCACTTGAGTTCATATCTCAAAGGAATCTCAGAGCTAACAAACTGGATTCCTCCTGGATGAGGTTAAACTTTGGTTGCATCCAAAGAAGGCAATGAAGCTGGTGAGGGGTCTAGAGCACAGTTCTTATGAGGAGCAGCTGAGGGAACTGAGGTTGCTTAGTTTGGAGAAAAGGAGGTTGAGGGAAGACCGTATTGGTCTCTACAAGTACCTGAAAGGAGGTTGTAGTGAGGTGGGGGCCAGTCTCTTTTCCCAAGTACCAAGTGATAGGACGAGAGGAATTAGCCTCAGTTGTGCCAGAGGAAGTTCAGACTGGATATTAGGAAAGATTTCTTCGCGGAAAGGGTTGTCAAGCATTGGAACAGGCTGCCCAGGGAAGTGGTCGAGTCACCATCCCTGGCAGTACTTGAAAGACATGTAGATATGGTACTTAAGGACGTGTTTTAGTAGTGGACTTGGTAGTGTTAGGTTAACAGTTGGACCCAATCTTAAAGGTCTTTTCCAAACTCAACAATTCTATGATTCTATAAACAAAAAGATGTGCTTCAGGAGTGCATCTAATGCATCCTGCTGCTAAGCAGGGTTCAGTTCAAGAGATGACACTGGAATGAAACCTGAGTAAAACTACAGACAGCTGCTATGACTGCTGTTCACTATGTTCATCAGATTCTCCTGACCTGACATCTTCCTGTTGGGGTGGTTCTGCTAAAATAAGATAGTCTTATGCTATTTCTACACCTAATAATTGAACTATTGTCTAAATAAAGCTATAATACACTAAGAGACTGTGAAAGTACCTCCAAGCTCAAATTTGGTAGAGTGATAAACTGTAAGAAATGGATGCCAAGTGCAGTGATTTTTACCGAATCTATATTTTGAGTGCATGCAAAACAAATGTAAAATACACAATGCAGAAGAGGAAGCAAGGTTAACCAGGGTAAGGGAGTGTACATAACCTGCAGAGTTTCTGTGTAAACATCTATTTCCCATGCATACACAGTACACTGGCACAGCTCAGAAACTAAAAAAAAAAAAAACTAAGAAAAAGGGTCTGTAATAGCCCTGGAATCTGTTTTTTTCCTGTACATATATTTTTCTGAGGGATAGAATATAGGCATTGAACATTATTTCAACCTAGGATACTAAATTCTGCTTTGGATTGCACTATAGTAAAACAGTATTGCAGGTTATTATTTGTTACTCAGTCAAATGGGTCAGGCACTGTTCAAGGCAAATATTTCCTTACTATTTTGTCCCCTGCCAAAAGTTTTTATTTCCCAAAACACAAACATATTGAGAAAGCTTGGTGTTGAGGAAAATGTAGATTAGATGATCAAGGACTGACTCAGATGGATCACACCATTAACGGGTTCAGGAGAAGACAAAATCCTAAGAATCCCCAGATGATATCAGATGAGAAATTCTACCACAATGAACTGTTAGGAAGATGGAAATAGTAGACATTTTATAGATGACCCCATGTAACATGATCTAACTCTGAAATTATCTTCAACTTTGAAGTTAGCTCTGTTTTGGGCAAGTGCTGAGGAGGAGAACAGCTTGGACCAGCTGGCCTCCAGAGGTCCCTTCTACTTAAACAATTCTATGACTCCACAATTTCTAATAATTGTTACTAGCTTGATAAGGAGCACACAACACCAATGAGGTCTTTCCTTGTTTCAGGGCTCAGTGTTTTCTTCAAACAGCATTTCACGTGCCGGAGGAAAGAATTCTGGCAGCCAAAACAGTGCTTCACTGGAATGAAAGCAAAAGAGTTTTTACGCAAATACGTGAGGTTTATCTCAAAGTTTGAGCCTTTAATTTAAAAAAGCTTACACCACGGGTGAGCCCAAGTTATTTGTCACCCATAGAGCCTTGCCCTTACATGGAATAAATGAGGATTCTGGAAGAACCAAGTTCTGCTCCTAGCCTCCTCCTACACTGTCTCACCTTCAGCAAACTACTAATACAAAACTGCCATCAATAGTTCAATACATGTGAAAGTTTTTCACCACAAATAAGTCAGTGAGAAGTTAAGAGCAAGTAAAATTTTACTTATTCTAATTTGAATTACATGTATATCTAAAGGTCTGAAAAATCAGAGTTAATTCTTGAGCATTTTTCTCCTGTTATAAAACAGGAAATGTGATAGGGCCTTGGCACAGAAAGTACTGGAAGAAAATTCTTTGTCTTCTGTTTTGCAGGAGTCAGACTAAATTATGATAATAGTCTGTTTAGGCCTTAATCTGTACTTCACTTCCTCATACAGGTTTTGTGAGGATAAATTCACTTGGGTGTTATTGGTGATAGAAGCAATTTAAGTAGATAATAGATAGAGAATGTTCCCTCCAAACAAATGGATTGGCAATTAAAGATATAAATAGCATAATCAGTTCTCCAGTTTCATTATTCATTATCGGCGCACACAGATAAACACAGATATGCACATAAACATGTGATTTTTTTAAAAAATGACATTTTTTATACACTAATATTTTAATCATAAACATGTGCACTAGCTAATTCTCCCAATACTCTGGTAAAGTAGGGAAATAAGCATTAATATTCACTCTTTATCTGAAGGAAAATCGAGAGACTGCAGTGAGCAGTAACTGAGTTTTTCCAAGACCATGTATCAAATTAATGGAAGAACTTAGCTCCTGGTTCTGTGCTCATTCCCTCACTCCATGTTGCCTCTAACTTGATTAGATTCTTATGACTAAACATTAATAATTCTGCATGATGCAATCATCCCTAGGTAAAAGGGAAGTTTATTCTTAATAAATGACAGGGAAGCTAAACAATTTTAGAGTACCACAAAATGTATAATAATCAGATTAATTAAAGTGGACTCTGTTTGATTATGGCCATAACCCAATATACCCAGCCAGTCAGTCTCTCATAGGTTCTAATTGCCAGGCAAAATTACATTTCAAATGTACCAGGAAAAGAGAATATTTTCCTGCATTTAAAGTAAAGCCATTACTTTTCTTCTCTGAAAACTGTATAAAATCTAAAATAACCCTTTCTGCTCCTTAGTAATCCAAGTAAATAATAATTATAAAAATATAAAAATCTGTGTAATCAACAGAAGCCTTGGTAGAGCAAACTAATAATTTCTAGTGAACAGCAAAAAACTTGCCACTTGACAGTGAAGTAGAAGTGATTCAACTTCAATAGATCTGATCTGATCACCCCACACAGTGTTTAATCAATTAGTCTCATTTAGCAAAGTACGTAAGTGCATGCTTAGTATTAATTCGATAGAACCTAATAACCACAAAGGTGATAAGGACATACCTGAACAATGTACTGAAACTAGATCTCTGCTATTACATCGTGGTTCAAAGGAACCAATGAAGTAAATACAACATGTGATGAGGTACATGGGCTCCATTCGTCTTTCTATAAACAGCGAATTTCTTACTGGTTAGCCTCACAAAGAAATATATATGGCAAACAGCTTAAGAGAAGGTGTGGAATGCAAGCCAATCCATATTCTCATGAAAAATGATGTGAACAACATAAAGGGCAGCTACAAATGCAAGTCTCAAAGATGAAAAAAATCCAAATTCAGTTATTTTAGGCACAACCATCACTTCTGTTTCTTTGCTGACAGGGGTGCTCACTCCCAGATTGCAATCATTTTGCTTTTCCAAAATCCTTAAGGGATTGTGGAGGGGAAAGCACAGAAAGTTTAAAAAGTTAAGAAATCATAGAATCATAGAACAGTTAGAGTTGGAAGCGACCTTAAAGATCATCTAGTTCCATCTAGTTCTCCTGCCATGGCCAGGGACACCTTCCACTAAACCTGGTTGGTCAAAGCCCCATCCAGCCTGGCCTTGAACACCAAACACCGTATCATGCTGGGTAGCTCAAGAGGTTTCGCATCCTTTGGGGTTTTGAAAATCACATAATGAAATGCCATGTTCTGTGTTAGCACAGCGAACTCCACCAGCTTTTAAATCTTCCTGGCTGGCTCCATGGACAAAGCCCCCTTCTCTTGGGAAACTTATGGGTGGAACAACCCTGCAGCAGCAACTCGACAGTGCCAGGCCATGCCCCTGCCTCTTGACACCTGCTGATGTTACATGCTTCTTCCCCCAGCTTCCTCTGAAGCGGAACAGGAAGCAGGAATGACTAGGTATGGATGTGAACAGACCTGAAATTGCAGGGCAACATGGAAAAAATCTACAGCTTTATGATTGTCCTTTTGGGAAAGAGAGAGGACTAGGGTCACGTTTGCACTCCTCCTGGCCCCAGGCGAAGTGATTCTCTCTGCCTTGAATCTGGCTTGTAGCTTATCCAGATTGCTAGCACGGCCTGTAAATTAAATGCCAATTAACTGGTACCATCTCCTTGATAGTTAGGACTAGTCCCCTCCTTCTATAGTCTTGTTCCCAGTGCCTATGCCTACAGAGGCTTGAGGTACCAGCTCCAGACAGAAAAATCAAGTTAGGCCTTCGGCTTTTTCTTCATTTGCTTTCTCTTGAGATTGGTCTCAGCCCTGGTAGCTGCTCCAGCCTCAGCATTTCACCTTTGACCAGTAGGGCCAGAGCGTTAGCAGCCCCTTGGAGGCTGAGGTCATGTTTGCACCGTGGATCAATAAGCTGAGTTTTTCAGTCTAATGGCACTGCTAACATTGTACCTCCACAGAAGTCCAAGGCCTTTCTTCCGAAGGGACCAAAAGACATTACACACATTGCACATTAGGAGTGGTGTCCGTAGCACGTATCTAACACTTCAACAGCACGCACAAATTCGGTGTCAACGACTGTTCATTCTCAAAACACTATCACACAGAAAATACAAAGGAAATCCACAGTTCAGAAGTTTTAGTAGAAGTGGAGAGCTCCCTGGTTTCAGGTGGTTATTATGTGAATAATCTGTGATTACAATTTGCTGTTTACTCTGTCTTCTTCTGGTACACAGATTAGCCTCTTACTCCAAAGACTTCTGTACAGAGTCTCTGCAGGCTTACAGCCTTTAAAAAGATGCATTTTTGAGTAGGCATAGAGAAAGAATTTCCATTATTTTATGGAAATCTGGCTTCCCAGAGAATGGCAGTAAATCAAAATGAGCTTGTATCACTAAAGGGGGGGTCGTATAAGGCACATGGGCGTGTGACAAAAAAAAATGCAATGCCTTTGTAAGAAAGAATTCCCATGAGTTTTTAACCAAGTCTCGGAAAAGCCTGAACATTTTCACCAGAAACGTCAACCCAGTAAACTGGGATTCTTGTGGAGACAGTGACTTGGGAGTAAGAAAAGCTTTGAGCTGTTCCTTCATCCACCTAACACCACTGCTTATTAATCTACAAAATATAGTATAATTCTGTATTATAAATATTAGATTTTACATCAAAAAGCTTGGTATAAACTATGAATAAATAAGAATGGTCTTCAAAGACTATTAACATAACTGGAATGAATACATCAGACACAGTCCTCCTTCCACATTTAACTGACCCAAATGCCTAAGCACTAACAGGAACTGAAAAAGGTTTTCCTTGAAAATGTTCAATGTAGAAAAGATAGCATATACTGTAGGTAATGCAGTTCAAGAATAATGATATCACATTCCAGGAACAGACGCAAGTTGCTCCAGGTTGAGATAATGGAAACAATTTAGGGCACAATTTAAGCTAAATCTAAATTACGTCTGCGTGAGCGAGCTATAAATTCAGTCAGGAAGGGAAAGGAGTAGGTACCTGACTGTGGGTTTTCAGTGAAGTAGAGCTCTTTGGATAATTGTTGAACCTGAGTTTTTAATCTATAATTGAGGTGATTATTTAATTTGAATTTTATTAGGAACCATGCACTGTAGCAACATCCTCTTTCAGTTTACAGATACCAGCTGGGTAACATAGGCGTGAAGAACTAGGATGAAACATTACGCTGGAAATTCAGCATGTCTAATTAGCCACCTAAAGGACTGATTAATTAAGTTTGGGGGAGGGGGAGGGTTGCTTCCATCATACTAAAGCCTTCCTGAAAATGTACAGATATTCTAATAAGAGCAGTTGGAAGGAAACCAAATTGTAGAAGGCCACTACTACTACTTCTGAGCTTGCAGAAATCCTTTGCTAGATCCTACATACCACTGTGAAATACTGGAATTATAGACCTCAGAGGCATTCAATCCCTAGTTTCAAATATCAGGGGGATTTCATTAAATCATATTGTACTTCCTGTTTGATAAAGTTTTAACAGAGAAAATGATGCTACTCTATTGTCTTGAAAAAATAATAACAGCTTTCAACACTTGTACTTTTGCTAACACCTCAACTATCTAAAAAATGACTTTGGTTTTAATTACAATGGGATAGTTGCAATAAATGCAGATTGTACTATCTGGCAACTATTAAAAACTTTAAACATTTTTAGTAGTCTTTTACAACTTTTAGGCTACTAATAGATTATGAAATTCAGCCACAGAACCCGATAGGTTGAGAACTAGAACCACGCAATAAATGAAATTTCCACATAGCTATTTATTCTCTTTTTAAAATAACAGGTAAAAACTCAAATGTATTAGAATCATCATGATCATCTGTTTTTTGTTTTGTTGCTTTTCTTTCTAAGACTGGCACACTCGACAGACTTTTGGGCAGCCCTACTTTTAAAAAGCAACTGTCAGGCTACATCCATGTAGTTTTCATCCCACTTTGATTTTCTGAGCATCAACCACAAAGTCTTCCCGTGACGGCATATAATTTTTTCCCTTGTTCGTACTCTGCACAACAGGAACAGAGTTCTGCCGCCCTTCTTTCTTCCTCACTCAGGGAAAATCTTTCTGACTGGCTTTCCAAGGAGCCCTGCCTTAGCTGGGAGAACTGATTTCATCCACATAACACATGACAGGGCAGAACTAGGAAAGTATTAGCTGCACATTTACCTCTTATTTAATATCAATAATGTCCATTGCAGTATTCCCTAGCAGTCAGACATTGTTGTGCTTTCACCCTCGTCATACCACACAACAGACAGAAACAGGCAGTTTATAACCTGCAAATAGGAGTCCTTGTAAACATAACTAGGGGGGAACCATCTTGGACTGAAAAACATAGGATCAGATGTCCATGCTTATCCTATGTTGCATATATGTATAGAACACTGAATGAGTAATTCATGTCACCATATAAGCTGTAGCATTATCAGACATACACGTATTATTCTAGCTGAAATATGACAGCAAGGAAAATATGTGGGTATTGACAAAACTATTTAGGAGGCATTTCTTTCCTGTAAAAGTTATAAGTGGGTATTCTTTGAAATGTTGTAAGCATTTAGATTTTGGTACTATAGTTTTATAAGGACATTACATACAGTATCCTCCAGTACTTCTGCTTTAGCTAACAGACTTAAATGCATCAAATTGAAAGCGTCAAAAGCCTGGACAGAGAGAGGTACAGCCTTGGACTACCATCCTCACGCATCAGTTATCAAACTTGGCTGGGGCGTTTTTCCTTCAAAATATGTTTCAGCTTCCCATCAAAAATGTTTTCCAGATGAAAAAAACACCCATTAACAAACAACAGCCTTTCTTTCTGTCCATCAACACATTCCATGGGGAAATATTTGAACATTTTTTCGGCGGGGAAATTTTTACAAAACAGTACCTTCCAGGCTGCTTTGATTTGATCAATATTCTACTTGCTTTTCTGTCTTCTGCTGCAGCTATTTCACTTGGCATAAACCACTAAATAATCTTCCAGCCATATGCTGAAATTGGAGAAGAATAATCACTACTATAAGTTCTGTGCTTTCTTCCTTTTTTTGTCTCAAACCCCAACAATATTCAGAGTTTTTACCAGTGCAAAGGAACAAAAATGCTGGAGCCACCTCCAACTTTCAACTCAAATATGATCCAACAACCTCCCAAACAAGCAAACACCTACAGGCCAACAAACCATAAGATACCTAGGGATATATATTTTCTCTGCTGCACTATGCAGAAGCACATAACTCCAAGTAGACCAAATCTGATCAGATGAAACCAAAGACAGAACCAACCCACCATCCTGTACCCTGAAAATGGTCAGTAAAAGGAAGAAAGTTAAGAGAGGTCATGAATGCCTGACTAGTATGCGTACCCAACAGGAATACAAACAAGCAAACCCCAGTTGCCAGCAAAGCGCTTTGGGTAGATCTGCAGCAAATTCATCAGGTCTCAGCAACCATAACAGAGCTCCATGGTCCGCTGCCTCTCAGCTGCAGCATCATCTTTTGCTAACAGCTGTCAATCCAGACCTACCCCCTGGTGTAATGCAGACTCACACCACACAAACATTGAATGCATTTACTGCTCCCATTTCCAGGCAGGTCATGCAGTGGGAATGCCCGTCCTTAGTACCAACTTATTTCAAAGAACGGAATCAGTGATGCTGTATGTGACTTGCTGGCACTGTACCCCACCAAGTCCACGGTGGGTCTGGATGCACACAAAAACAAGAGCCCCTTTGCTATTTCTTATGTAACATAACATACTTTGACAGTAACTGGCAAAGAACAGTTGAAGACAGAAGGTTCCCAAATTCAGTGATTTTTTCCGAACATTTTGAGATTAATAGACCCTTAAAAAATTGTCAGTGGAAGCATTGTAAATTCAAGCTCATTGACAATAAACTTGCTTTTCTCAGTTAGGCTTTAGTAGTAGCTCACGGATCTCCAGGCCTGCGGAAAACATATTGTGAAAAACAATCCTAGTGAACTAGGAGACTTTTTTCTTTCAAGCCCTGTCACATGCATTCTGCTTTTTATTAATACTAAGCATACTATAGTTATACTACTAATTAAATCAAATATAATGATATTATACATACAAATTCTTTATCTAAGACCTCCTAAAATAGAATAAAACTTTGGTTACCTCAGAATGAAGCTAGTAAAATCATCATCATGATTATTTGCTTTGTTGAATTAGAAATTAAAAAAATCCCACTATCCAATACTAAAAACTCTCTTCAAAAAAATTATTTTCTTACAGTGTTGTCTCAGACATAGTATTCCTTCAGTTCAAAATAAACAAGGAAGATAAGCCAGCGAGCAAGTTCCAAACATCCACTGCTTCTGTCTTGAACATAATTTTTTTGCATTGCTGTTTTCCATTTTAAGAAGTAAAAAGGCATCCTCCAGGGACTGCTCTGCACCCAAGTAAAAGATGCAATTAAAAATCAGTCTTGTAAAACGTTATTGTTTCTCACAGACAGGTAGAATAGCACTCACAGTCTTGCGCAACCTGAATGTGAATGAGCTCTTACTGTCTTCCATACGATTTGGCCCTGTTCATCAGAACTGCAGATCTCTGTGCGCTCAAAAGGTAAAACAAGGATAGTGAAGCTAATAATAAAGAAAACCTGGACCTAGACTGGCAGGCCAATAATAAATATTGCCTAGCCAACAACAAATAACTTCTATCGACATACATTTTCAGTGTATTTCTGATTTTAAGAAATTTTCATGGAACATATACAGGAACTATATTTAAAACATAACCATTTACCTTCATCTGTTAAATAAAGCACTTAGGCACTGTAAACAACTCTTAAAATATATTTTTATTTAAAATACTTTTATGTGCATAGTCCATGGCATTAGTAGGGAAAATAAATAAATAAAAAAAAATCAAACAGTTGCAATGTCCACTATTCACTACTCCGCCTTTGATTACCACTATCAGCAACTGATGCCTAAAAAAGAATAAATGAGCAATGGAAAGGCAGCAATATTTCCTCAACGGCAAAGGGACTTCTTAAGCCAAAGTTTGTGTCTATACCTTTGATCTGGTAACACTTCAGGGGGGATTTTCCAAGAATTCATTAAATTCTTTCACAGCCTGTGTGTGTAAACAAATTTCTAACAGTTTTAAGTTTCTTTGAAAGCTTTCATGTTGAAAAATTTTGTTCAATACCCTGATTCCTTGCACCATGAGAAAAAGAATAAATAATCTGTGTTGTTCTTTTCTAGGCTGTTCAAGGTTAGATAAAATTCTGTGTTACTGTTATGTTTACAATAAAGTTGAAATGCATCAGTGAACTTCATCTCCTCAAGTATGGAAGTTGTCTCACACTCTTGATTGCTAGCTTTTTTATTCTTTTCTAATTTTTCTCTTTCACTTTTGAGGAAGAAGTCCAGACCAGCATGAAAATTTCAATACATGAACACACCACAGATTTATGTAAGTATATATGCAACATATATATGCAACACCACAATGACATTTTCTGGTTTGTTCACTGTTCTTGCTTATTAGTGCCCAATTTTGACTGTTGCTGAGTTTGAGGACACAGTTTCAATGAGCTATATACAGCATTGCTCCAAGACCTACTGTCTAAATGCTAATAACTAATTTCAGGACCATCAATGCAGTATGTCTACTGTAGGCTGTTTCCAAATATAATTACTTACATTATTTGAATATGAAGTTTCATCTACTATTTTGCTGAAAATAATAGCCAATTCTGTGTTATCCACATTTAAAGTACTCATTTTAATAATTTGCTGAATCTAGTGAAAAAAAGAATTGAGGCTTGAAGACAACAAATAACTAGTGAACTAAACATTTTGTTAGTAAATATACGGGAGAATGATTTGTCTTCGACACGGAAAAATCTGATTTCTGCTGATCAAACTTAGAGTAAGAAAACTACTTGACACATTTTGTTAGGACTACAGTGCTTTTGTAACTATGTAAACCAGAAAAAAAATGATAAAAATATTTTCAAAATTTTTTTTTTTAATTTAAAGTAAATACGTATTTTATCCTGCATAAGTAACTATGAAGGTAAGTAAAAATAGTATTATTTCTAATGATCATGAAGTTATATTAAATCAACAGAATATTCTACCTTGCTTTTACTGTAGAATCATGTATATGTACTTAAAAAATGAATTTACAAATCATGTGCTTTATGGATTAAGAATGATATTAAAGAATTAGCTCTTTGATGTTCTTTTCCTACAAGATACCCTGAAACCTGGCATTTGTCTTGTTTCTGTCATAATGGTGTTGCACATCTGAGAGAATGCGGTTATTAGAAGTGACTTGATTTTAGTACTAAAGACAGATCTCTTTCTACACACAAGTACTAAATAGCTGTGTGTGACTATTTTAAGGGGGTGAGTCAACTACACACAAAAATGGAAATGAAATTTAAGTTTAATCTTAATTCAGGAGTTAAATTTAGAAGCCGCATCACTTTCCACCCATTTTTCCAGCTCATGTTTCCAAATGAAGTCTTAGATGTCATAAAGAAAAAGAAAAGTGAAACATGCAGTCCACTTATGCATAAGTTACAACATACAGCAAAATCAGCTGTAAACATGAGGAGACCACGTGGTCTCACTCTGAATGAAGATTGAGGAGGACTACGTAACAGCAGAAAAAGTAATTTGTGCTCACAGTAAATGATCATCAGCTTGCAGAAATGTCCCCATTGATTTTACCATTTGATCTTCCATGAACAATTGTAGAGAAAGTTCCAAATTAATCAGTCAAGCAAGTGTCAGGGAAGGATCAAGCTGAAACACTACCCACTATTCTTGGTAAACACAGGAATGGCACTGCTGCTCAGACCACAGTATGCAATTACGCTGGGAAATGTAAAAACTCTTCATAATAATATCTTACTACAATTAAGTTTAAAAGCTAGAAACCGGCACATTTTGGCCAGATAAAGACATGTGGTTACAGTCCAGATCTGCAAACATATCTAAGCACTTCACTGTTATTTAACACTCTCAACATCTTGCTGGCTTATGAACGCTTTTGTTGGAATAGAGGCTCTCAGTGCTTCTGGCTTCCAATACCTACTGCTGGCCCACGGCTCCTACACAGCTGGGCATTTTCATTCTACTTAACAAAGAGACTACAGCTAATTAAAAGCAATGTAGTCTTTTGGAAAGCAAAAAAAAAAAAAAAAAAGGAGGATATTAAACCTTTCTATCACTTCAAACCAAAATGCTCAGATTTGGTGTCTGATAACAATTTTGGAGTAAACAAAGCCACACTGACTGCAAAATGCAGGCTTTAAAAAGATATTTGAAATATACTGAAATCGTGGATATACTTAAAATGTCACTTTCTTCTTTCTTAGAACAGTTCTATAGATATATTGAAACCTTCAAAGGAGAAGAAACATGCCACGACCTGCAATATCTCCAGACTTTGAAGTACATGTGGGAGACAACTGCAGCTAACATAAATGTTCCTGGTAAAGACAGTGTACATTTAACTTCAGTTAGGTGTTGACACACCCCTTCTTCAGATAAGCAACTGCTCTTTTCCCTACCACGGATCATTCCCAGCTGTGGGGATTTTGCAAGTGATCTCCTCCAGATACCCAAGTCAGAACAAAAGACACAGATGCTCACTGGTACTGATGGCTTTCAGTCCTGGAAGTGAAAGTCTTGTATTAATTTAATTAATTTCACTAAGGAAAAAGAAAGGAGGAAGAAAAAGAAAAAAACAAAAAGTTATGCAGGTCCTCTCCTTCCCCAACTGCATTAATCTTGGGTGAATGCTACAAGTAATTAGCTCTGACTTGTGCTTCCAAGACTGTCCTTGCTCAGAGAAGTCAGAGACTTTATTAAGGAAACCACACGACTGCTTTCAACCACTCAATTTTATCCAGCTTTACTCCCGTTATTTTTTCTCCTGGAAAATAAATTTATCAGTACATTCAGCCTCCAAATCCCCACATTGCTGTATTGCCAGTCACCAGAAAAAGAAGGTTCTTCAAAACTGCCGCTGCCGTCCCACCCAAGCTAGCCAACGGGTGACACTATGAGAAGGGTAAAAAGAACGAGCTCTTATTCAAACACTCAGTCACCTAGAGAGGTGCAGGTATCGCTGAAAGCTTCTATTTGTTATTTTTTCCCAACTTTGTTGGCTAATCTAAGCAAAGGTGCAACCTCTTTTTGCCAACCCTGCATATATTTTTAGGCACAGTTAAAACACACCCTAAGTTCAACGCCCTTGGTGGCACCCCCACAAGTGCAAGACAGTTGTCAGAATCTATATATTTTACAAGGAAAATATTGAAAATATTTCTAATTATTGACTCACAACTTTGCAGTATGATGTCAATGACAAAATCTACTACGCTGCAAGTTCGAGAGAATGATCAACTGTGTAATCCTAATAACAAAGAGTTACACTGTTCTTGTCCTTTTTTTTTTTTTTCCCAAAGGATAATCCCAACAATAAAAAAATGTTTGTGAGTTCCTGTTTTATAAGTACAGGAAACATTTTTCAAAGGAAGAATCTCATTAATGTGCTGATGACAATCCTAAATATTTCAAGATTCAAAAGAAATGTTGGAATCAGTCAAACAATTTTCCATCTTGAAAACTCTTACTATCTTACAAAAGAAAATGTCTTCACAGAACAAAGGCTTCTAGGGTGTTTGAGATACCACTCATAAAACAGGGAAAAACATAAGTTGCTTCAGAAAAAAAATAAAGGGTATATTTTGTAAATCACAAAATGCTCAATAATGGTGTTTTTTCCTTGATTTTTTTTCCTGTATCTTGTAATATTGAACTAAAATGATGCTTCAACAATGTGAAAAGTTTGTGTTTGGGAAATTTATCTTGAACAAGATCTGATTTTGACTTTGCAATCATGTTTATTCTCTCCAGAAAGAAAGATATGCATATTTTTCATGAGAAAGTAAATTTTTGTTGGGGATGAATCAACACAGAAGAGCAGCAAGTTTTTAACCAGGGAAATCTCTCAAAAGCATTTTCAGTCTCACACTGATCCGGTAGCCTTTTTATCCGAACATCTTGTCTGTGCATTTTACAAATCTCCTTGCTATTATAACTCTCCCAGACTGATAGCTCCCAGCAGAGCTGGGTAGCAGCAGGGTCTCATTGTGCCAGCCACAAAACGAGGCACAATAGCAGTCATTTTATCTGCCCCAAATTGCTTATAATCCACTGGCCGTGACACAGGGCTGACTGGTGATAGCACTATCACAGCGGTGAAACAGGCCCTTCTCCAGTAACATTGTCACTGTTTCACACAAAGAGTTAAAGTAATACTTATCAATGCTCTGCAGAAGGGTTTCACTCTGAAGACAATCAAGCTTTTGAAATCTCTCCAACCGCTGACCACTCAGGACACCAACACATTACGCAGGATCCAGGCTCCACTTTCACCGGCGCAGTGTACACAGAGCCAGCATGCTCCACAGCCCTCTGGAAGCCATCTGGGCAGAGTCCTTTTAGGCACAGCTATTTCATTTGGCAAAAGCAGCTGAGGCTTTTCACTCCCTGTGCGGTATTTCTGCTCCCAAATTGCAAGTGATCATAATTTCATGAGAAACAGTTTACACAGGAAACAAACAAACAAACCAACCAACCAACCCCAAACCCCAGGTTCGCTGCTTTCTCTATGTAGAAAATTGTAAGCTTGCTACTGAAATTGCTTTCTGAATACCTGAATTTATCGCAACACTAAATAAACACCCTGGGTTTGTCTCTGCCTTCCATTTTAAAAATGGAATGAGAATTTTTGCACGCTTGCTCGTCTACAAGGTTGGGACCTCTCAATAATCTTTAGTTCAAACGATCTGTGAACTGCAGTCTCTGATATACCACTGCTTAACCACAGGGTTGAGAGCTTTGTCTTGTAGGCATAACTAAAAATGGATTTTAAATGACACTGATACGGAAGCAGTACTGTTTTGAATCCATACCTTTAACCCACAGAAGGCTTTTGCCTCTTCAGAGTTAGTTTGGCATTCAGCCAAAAAAATGTAAGTGGCACTGCATAGCAAGGAGGGAGCAGCTCCTAAAAGTGATTTTCTTCAGAAGAAACTTCTTCTCTGCTGATGGTGGGTCCCTCTCAGAAGGTTTGTCTCCCATCAGCTCAACCCTTCCTTTCAGCATCTGGAGATGGTGTTTGGTCAGGTCTGTCTTCAAGCAGTAATAAAAAGATAAAAAAGTTATCATACAAAACCCTGATGCATGAATAATGGACTGCTGTTTAACACCTGCTTAATTATTGCCATCCAGGCTATACCTTTTCTACAGGAATTTTTCATTTCTCTCTAAGAGGTTTTACGGGATGAATACGCTATCTGAAAAACAGATGACGAGGTCAGTGCAGCCCAAGGTATTTCATTTCAGCTTTTACAATTAACACACACACTGGAAGTGCTGGGGAGGTCTCAGAAGAGCAGTGGATTTATAAAGCGCTCTCCCTCTCTCCCACATGCATTTGCAAAGGGAGGTAATGGAAGACCAACAGCAAGTGTACCAATATTGTGCAAATTAGAGAGCCACAGATGGACAGCTCTGGGACAGAACTGTACAAACGTGCCACAAAGGAGTACCAGGTGCAGATTTTTTTTTTTTTTTTTTTTTTTTGCTAGCAGTAACTTTCACCAGTGAGAAAGAAAGTCTCCAGAGTACAGCTTTGCTAAATGCACCTTGTCGAGCATGAAGTGAGCTTCACTCTCTCTTCATAGTTAATTTTCAACTGCCACACTTTGATGCAAGAATTCATTGAACTTTTGGCTGTTTTTAAAAGAAATACCCCTTAAAACATTACCCTTTGACCAGTATTATTATTTCTATCTGCCTCAGCAAACACAAAAAAGGCAATTCAGTTGCTATGTCATTAGAGATGGGGCTGCGTAGGATGAACGAGGAAAATACAAGGACATCCTGTTAAACCTAAACTCCACACATGGTGCAGCGTTGACCTGGAACCGGGGCGCTGCTGTGTGAGCCGACAATCTCCAGGGAAGCCACTGCGCTTTTGAACTCAAGCTTGGAAGTAAGTCTCTAAGGTGAACTGACCTACTAATACATGCATAAGCTACGCTATATAGGATGTGTCCCGACGGAGAGGCAGCATTATATAACTATTGTTAAAGAAAAAGATGCACTGAAAGGGGGAGGGGGAGGAGGAGGTGAAGGGAAGGAAAAGAAATCCCCAAAGGAGAGGCCCAGGAGATGAATTAGTAGAGAAGACAGTCAGTGGTTTCATTTTCACTCAGCTCCCCAGCCCTTGGTTAAGCCTGCAGCTCAGCTTACTATATTTAGAAATGGATGTCTTCCTGCAGGTTTATTCAGTGATTTGAACCGGAAAAAAATCTCGTGTTGGGAGAAGAGAAAGGAAGAGGACAGAATATCCTCCTGCTCCACTAAGACTGAAATTATATTTCAGATTCAACTAAGTCTGCACTGGAATAAGAGACACACAATTTTGAATCTGAACTTAGATTTAAATACACGTACACCATTTCAGCATTAGTGGTTGGACATGAAAAGGCAGCCATTTAGTTCCTGGTTTATTAGCCACTCTAGTATCTGAAAGCTAACTTAGTTTCCCAGGCACAGTTGGCAGGAACATTGGATTTTTGGTTTGTGAGATACCATTATTCTCTTTCCAACCACCCCCGCCACATCTTTACAGCAGAAAAAAAACCAACAATTGTTTGTAAATTAGCAATAAACCAGAAACTCAAAGAGATTTAATTCCAGGAAAAAAAAAAAAAGAAAATAGAGTTTCTGACACAAAATACACTCCAATATTTAGCTGTGCCATCTTTAAGCCAGCTGAACAAGAGAAAATCGGCACCAAATTAAGAAGCGCTCTCAGCTACATGATACCAATTCAAAGGTAAAGTGTGGCTGGAACAGACAACTGCCTATTAAATCTGTGAAAAGGATAGATGTATTCTGAGGGAGAGGGGAGAGGTTACTATTCGACAACATTAAATTTGAGTGATCTGGCGGGAATTTTCACAGGGAGAGCGCTGAGTGGCAAAGGCTGTCCAAAATGGATACAAATACGTTGTCAAGCCTCTGTGACAGATCCATTATGGGTGAGCAGCTTAGCAAAATGAACTCGATCTCAACTGTCTCACAATATAAATGCCACAAGCGCAGAAGGACTTGAGCTTCCAGTTCCCCCATCACTTCCTCTGAGGTTAGCAAGAGAGAGCTGGCATCAAAGAGAAGCAGCAGGTCAGGCAAAGCCTTATCCCCAGGAACCACCACCCCAGGAAAGATCCTCCTGTCATAGGCCAAATCTGCCATGCCGAGAGACTACATGCTTTCAAACACATATGCTCTCGCAGTCACTGTCTCCTCGGGCGGTCGCAGAAAGGAAATTTCAATGCAGTTGCAGAAAACAAACAATACACCTGTTTGCATATGCCGATTTCTTAAGTTACACCAAAACCTCATAGCACATGACAATTTTTCCTACAGTGAATTAATGAAAGAGCACAAAAGGGATAATGAACCAGTGCTGACAGCAACTTGAAACTTGTTGAATGAAATTTCCCCAGAGGTGTTAGTGGTAATACTTCCAAACTCAATCTATGAGGTAGACATGTGACATGTATGCATAAGTGAAAGTTGGGGCTTTAAAAATTTATTCAAACACATAATATTTAACACAAAATTAAGTTTTATGATAACTGTTAAGACCACGCTACAATTTTTGCTCACACTTATGTGATTATTCAGCAAAAAAGCATTTCAGCAGATGCTAAAGTCTCATTAAGGTCTCAAGAATGTGATTCTGGTGATTTGCTGAGCCATGACATGAATGAGCAGCTCACCAGCCGAACTCAAAGGATTCCTAGAAAACCTACGGTAGCAAGGAAGCAGCGTGGGGACTGAGAAAAGGTGAAGCATGTTATCTCAGCTCTTCAGGAGCATTTTTCTCACGCTGTGATGAATTTATTAGGAAATACAATCATTTACAAGATTTCCTATTATTTCTTTCCTTTAAAATAACAAGCTTTGCCACTCTCTTCAGGTCCATCCACTCCAAAGGAACTGCTAGAGCAGACACCAAAGTTTCATAGAGGAACTCTTGCTATTTCAGCATAGTACAAGCATTACCACATGTGTAGATCCAAGTGCAGGGACCTGTGGAAAAGCGTATCAGAACAAAGGCTCAGCCAAATATGTCCTGTTAGCCAACATAATGAGATGCTAAAGTGCAGTACGTGCTCTCGTTGTAGAAGATACAGACTACTCCATTTGTTTATTAAAATTTTACCCTTGCTCCAAATTGCATATTTGATGCTACAAAATAGGAAAGATAAGCAAAGGCTCCCTCCTGGTTGATGATCATCTAGCTCCGCATATTGCTGCACAGGACCAAGTACTGCTGAGAAAGCAAGCAAAGGAAAAGTTTGATGCACAAACCTGATCACACAAGAATTGCTTTTCTCTCTTTCATCTCTCTTTCTGTTTTCCACCCTCCCTCTTTTCCAATGCTACAGCATCAGGGTGATCCACCTACGGGTGAAGTCTTACTGCAGAAACACTGTTTTTAGTTCCACTCAGTAAATTGCCTGACAGCTGACACTGTGGCTCCTAACCTCAGCTGAGGTCCAGCGCTGAATTTCTTGCTGTTGCAGCCCAGCCAACACTGTGTGGTTCATCCATGGAGCAAGGAATCCTCGGTCACATCCAGGAGTTGGTCAACATTCATCATACGAACTTAAACACTTTCTCAGGTACTTGCCTAAAGGACTTTAAAGTCATCTGATTAATTCAGCAGCCTTTTCCACTCCCCCCCCCCCAACACATTTTTCAGAGCATGCAGTCCAATATTTACTAAAATACTGCTTTTTAACATCTATGTGCTTTGATATTTGAAGGAGAAAGTGTACTAGTGCCAATTCTAGCTTCAGAGGGGTTCAGATGGAGAAGAAGTGCATTTGCTTTTCTTAAACTGGCCAAATCCTCACTGGCCAGTTTTGTTTGGGTTTTGTGGCTTTTTAAAATGTAAACAGTTACATTATTGCCATGAACTCTGATTAGATATTCAGTCTGACAGCCTGAAAACTTTGTATGCAAGTCTCAAAGGCCTGCACTGGATTATCGGTACCATTTGATGAAAGTAAGTGCTCTCCAATTTTTCATTGTGCCCTTATTAAATGAAAAGGGGTATCAACTTTTAGAAACGTTTACCTGAACTAAGTCACCTTCATCAAATGATGATGTTATGAGACTGGATAAAGAAAGAGACATTAACATAAACTGGTAGACTGCCATAAAACCAAAGGAGAAAAATAATGAGACATCAAGCAGAATATCCTTAATTAAAAAAACACCAACAACCCACACATAAAAAAAAAATAACAAAACAACTTCCAATCTTCAGTATTTACTGCACATATAGTGCCAGGTTGTTATTTTTACTGACATCTTTCTGAGCCTCTGCATGTTACAGTGTGCCCCTAATAGAAACAAACCTGGCAGAACAGAAATAGCCTCATTTTCAGGTGCTTTATCTCCATTAGAAGTTTATTTCCATTTTCCTCAACTTCTGGTTCATCTCTGAGAAGATCAGTAACTCAGTGTATGGCTGCTAAACCATAAATGGTGACATCACTGTATAAATCATTCTAATAATCAATTATCGTTCTAATAATCTATTTAAAAGCAAAACAATATAGGAAAAAATAACTAGAATGTACCATTAAGAATAAAACCTGGATATTTCTGAATCCCTTTATGTATTCAGTTATTCTGGTTAACACATGCTAAGCATGTTAAAGATCCTATGTTAAAAAAAACAAACCAAGAAGAAAAAACATGGTTCAGCAGGATATGCTTTAAGGCAACCTCTTCTTTTTTTTTAAATGAAAATGTGTAAAGAAGATGAAGATGATCTTGTGATGAGTGATTTTGTGAATTTGCTCTGACTTTTTACACATATAGTGCAGGTTCACTGCACAATTTACCTGTTTCAGCACCTTTCCTGTACTTTTGAACTACATGTGGATAGGGCTCCTTCATTTTCTAAACACACCAGTTATCAGCATTACTCCCTAACAGATAAGAAACTTTTCACAATTTCCTTCAGCAGATTAGATTCTCTTCTGCCATCCTTAGAGTATCTGTCTGAACCTGGCGTCTATGATTTTGGTTTCATCCCCTTTGTCCTTTTGCTCTGTTCAAGCCATGCAACCAGTAATTAAAGCAGAATTAAACAAGACGCGGCGCTACCATCACAACAGGTAAGGAATCACTAGGAACAAGAGAAGCCCAAGGTACCAAGCCAGGGATAACAAAGGATGTTTCTAACTGTATTTCTTCACTTTCCCATCCCCACCAGCTTCTCATTGTAGCTCGTCCACTATAACCTCTGCCATTGAGCTCTCACTTTTGGACTCTTCCTTTCAGCTCCAGCTTGCTGGAATTTCCTTCCCGGAAGCAACTGCACATGCCTCCCTTCCCTTTTCAGCAAAGTGGTATTCCTCTTGCAAGAGTGAAAGCCTCTCCATCCCTCTCACAACATAATGAGTTATACACACATCAAATCCACTGGCTGATATCTATTTTAAAGGGTTTTTTTTAGGACATTAACAACTTTATTTTGAAAAATTTTAAGTGTGCTCCATGGCTTGACAGCAGTCTGTGTGTCACAGATTGCTATTCTGTCACCCTCGTGTTTCCAATCTCAGCCTCTGGCACAATTTGTATGCCATTTCCTCAGACCTTCTAAAACATTGGACACTTGTTCCTAACACAGCAGCAGAAAAATTGACCCATTAAATGTAGCTTTTTTTATGGAAGATTCTATCTATAAAATGTCAACATCTTTTATGATACAGAGGAGACATCGACATACACACACACAAAGAGGAAAACTTCTGAAAAGAGGAGCTTATGGAGTGTCCTCTGCTAAGATGAATCCTTCCCTTTCTGCAAGGAATGAAAGATCTACCTATTTCTGCAGCACAATGTTTCCTTTTTCTGCTTCCCACAAGCAAGGAAGAATTGATTTATGCAGTCCGTAATAAAGCCAATAGAAAAATATACCCATTCGGTCCAGTGTTACCAATTGCACTTACACAACACACACACACGACCAATTTCTCTCATGCACTTGTGCAATATGAGTGCACCTCTCGTTTGAGCAATACATACACAGACCACATTAAATGCCTGCCTGTATATCTTATCGCAAGGTATTACACAGGCACAGAAAGTTAAACTAAGGTTCATTTTATCTAGGAAGGGATGAGTTTCTGAACTATAAATCACCACACACTGACATTTTAGAAGCTACTCAATCTGAGTGCAATACATGGGTCTGGATGGCAAACTGTTCTGGGGCTAAGAATATTATATGTTTTACATTCCCTATTTTTAAATTTACTGGCACTTCATCATGCCAGTGTTGGACTGGTGCTACCAGTTTGCCTTTGATGGTCTGTACCAAAATGAATGAAAAAGGCAAGTTAAAAACCCCCAAACATATCTGATACCTTGCAAAGAAGTGATGGAAATAAAGCAGACTGAATGGAATTAAACCCTCTCCTACACGGCTTTATAAAAAGAAAACTCTAAAGTATCAACAAAGTTCTAGAAATTTATCATCATGTTCAGAACAGTAGAGAAAGCACTGACGCTTTTTCTTACCTTCTTTTTTAAATTTTAACTGTAAAAAACTGAATGTAGACAACATTTATTGTAAATAGGACTTAGAATCCTACCAGGAGTATGTATCTTTTGTCTAGATTGCTTCAGAAAAAGTTACCCTGAGACTTGAAAAATGATATCATTAAGCAGTCTCCTAAACTGGATTTCAAAGATGACAAGTTAATAGTTATCGGTTGTTTCCTTTATTTTTTTTTTTTTGCATACTTTGAAATTTCTACTGCAAGTTTTAGTTCAACCTTGTTTGTCAGATCAACTCTATCCAATTAAACAGACTGCTCTACAATGCATCTGCTTGAGTGACACAAGTAGCGCAGGACACCCCCAGTTGCCTAACTGCTTCTGACTGCCACAAACCTCCCAGTAATCATTTCCACCGTGGATGTTCCTGCGACAAAGGGTTTCTAGAGCCTCATACAAGCTTAGATCAAATCCTTTCACATTTCTCTCCACTGTTTCTGTGGAACAGGAACAGCCTCACATACTCCAAGGTAAGAAAAACTCCTGCTTGGTCACACCACTGCTTTTTACACACATGATTGTAAGACCAAATGGGTCTGTAGATCTATGTCCTAAGTATTAAACAACTGCTATGAATAAAAAAATTCAGTTAACAGCACAATAGAAAACTCTGCCCTTACTTTAGCCTCACTTTTATGTGCTAGCAACCTGCTTGGATACCTTCTTTACAACATTGCCCATCTGATTTAATAGCTGAAGAGAAAAAAGAAACAGTGCCACTGAGCGATTTAGCATCATTGACTATTATTATACGCAAACAGCTATTTATTACTCTATGAGCATGCGGACTATGCATCAATTATACCAGATTTTCTGATCTGTCTCCCCGTAAGCTCAAATATCTTTTTTCACACTAGAAAATAACTTGCCACCTTATTTCATGAGATAAGGTATACTGAAGTCACTTTTTTTGTTCACTTATCCCCTGCTCTATATTGTTTCTGATTAAAAATTAATTAATAGTAGTTTGAGCCTTGTTTTTGAAGTGTCATTTGGGAGAGAGGGGAAGGAAGTAAATATTCATTTCACTTCCACCAGTGTAAATGAAAAATAAGTAAGATAATAGGTCTATAGTTTGTATTTACACTTACATAATCAAGATCAATGTTTGTCATGTGTCAGTAGTGTAATTAGACATGTCAAAATGAACTTACCCGTGACATCAGATGTCCATGAGCCACAATTCTGCCTCAATCTGAAGAAAACTTGACCTGTTGAATAGGAAGCAATACATTTTCACCCATGGTGAAGTCTCCCTCTTCAGAACAGGTTAACAAGCCACAAATTTTTGTGGGGAAGGACAAAAAACACTTTGTCACCACAGAGAGCTTAGCATGCCACAACTTTCTTTTCACTTTCTGTTACAATTCAAATACTTAGAGATAACTTAGATTTCCCAGTCAGTATCTTACCTCATTTTAGTCTTGACACAGAGTATTTACTGAGGTTCAGAATGTGGCTATGAGAAGTATCTCAGAAAGATTTACAGAAAACCCTGAAGGTTACCAATTGTAAAGAAAAAGAAAAAAAGGTACACAGAAATTATTAAGGTGCCCATTAAACAAATCTGTGAAGACTGGAAAGAAAAATGTTCCCTTCTTCCTTTACATCCACTTTTCATCTTTGCTCCTTTCTACAGATTATTTCTCTCTCAGAGCAAAGTCAAAAGAAGGGAATAGAAAAGAAGGAAAATGGAAAGAAATAATAAGGACCGTCAGGGAGATGAGGGAGCTGCTTTCTGCCAACAGTACCATTATATTAATTGCATTTTGAGCAAATCAGCTCTCTGAAAGTCATAACTGTCAAGTATTTAGTTTTCTTATATTCATACAATCTAACTGAGATTTAGAACAGTTTTGCTGAGGTTTCTTGAACTATAAAGCAAGACAAACATGACTCTCTAGTAGCCTACGTTCACTAGAAATTAAGCAGAAGTGTCCAGCTCTCATTAATTTATGTAAAACATATTGTTAATGCTAAGATTTTGCTTGAAAAGAAAACAGGTCAGGTTTCAACTCTCTATTAGCATGACAGCAATGTAACAGGAATCTATTATCCGACTATGAGTTTGAGATGATACAGTACACAATCTACATCTTTTGGTGTACAGAATTGCAGCGTGCTGGATCAATTGCCTTCAAAATGAAGCACAAAACATGAATCCACCATTACTGACTTAAATTGTTTCACTGATGCCACTTGAGCAGTGCAACAGATCAGGTTTCTGGGTAAGCTAGGAAAAGATGCAAGTCAGGAACATTTAACCTATGACACCCGACCTTGATTTTTTTTTTTTTTTTAAATTCAATCTATATTAAAGCTGGCCTTCCTATTTTTCCCTTGGTCATACAGGTGCAAGGAACTCCACTGCATCAGAATGAGGTCAGTAAGCAAAGGCTCAATCCCATTTCCACTCAAGCGAGTAGCAGAACTTTCATTAACTTGATGGGAAGCTATAGCAGTTCCCGAATGGAAAAAGATATCCTGCAGGCCCCCTTTTCTTGCCTTGGGTAGGGATTATTAGTGTCAATTTCTTAGACTATAAACGATTAAAACAACAGAAAAACCAAAGCAGTTATTTGGGAGAGTTGAGAGAGGGGATTATTTCCATGGTTTTGTTTGCTTTTTTTGTAGCGAGCCATGTTGACACATAGCCAAGTGCAAACAAGAAAGTAAAAACTAACACTGTGTTATGTGCCGCAAGGAAAAAAAAAACAAACTGAACAACAAAAAACCCAATCTGCTTTTATAATGCATCAGGAAATTTCCTCAGGAATAATGCTGTCACAGCATGCTTGCATGGTATAAAGAGGAAAGAGATGCAGAACTGAATAAATGATTGGGGGAGGAGAAGATTTCTAATGGAGCAATTAAAGACTTTCAGGTTTCTGATATTGCCTGCAAGCAAATTGCCTTGTCACACACTTACACCTTTATAGGAGAGGAGAGTTACACAGTTAGCCCTTTCTGCTGATTTGCATCGCTTGTTTGCTGTTACAACAGTTTTCCTAGGGAACATTTCAATCATTAAAACAGATGAACTTGGAGCCAGCGGAACAATGCTCTGCACCTCAGCTTAAATGCATCCACTGACTTCAAACAATCCAAAGCTGATTTCCCTGTGCCATGTGAGCTATACTTCACTTTATTTTACATTTCCTTAGTTCTGTGGTTTGAATAACTTTGAAGTAATATTTGCATTAGGTCCTTGGAATCAGTCAAACCTCTGTCTTTCTAATTCTTAGGAGCAGGAAATGAAACCAGCTCCTTTAGTCCTCTGTTGTTCTCAGAAAGGTGCCTCTCTGCTTTTCCCTGAAGGTGCACAAGTCCTGTGGACTTCGGTGAGTGGTCCAGGCATCTGAGCAGGCTCTGCTCTAGTAACAGCCATCACTGAGAAGGGCTTCCACTGCCTTTTCCTATAAGGATCTTGAAACATTTTAAAAGGTGAGTGGCAGGATAAACACTGACACAACTACTACTTCTTTATCATCTATTTGGTGAAGACTGAAGGAAAAGTCTTTTTTTATGCTTCAAGATCCATAATTTCTTTAGCAATATTACTCACTATGTTTTGAATCTGTAGTGCCTTTCTCTGTATCTGCATTTTTGATTAGAGGAAGGTTATGAATCAGTCTCAGTACAATGCAAATATATTAGCAACCTATTCAATCAGATACATATGTTTACCTAGATAAAAAATTACTTTGAAAACACACACGTATCCATTTAATGCACAACATTTCAAAACTTATGTTTCCTCATATACAGAACTGAAATAACATTTCCTTTTTAGATCAAGATAGAGTTCATGACTTAATCTTCTCTTTGCTTCTTTCTTTCAAAAGACCACCTTTTGGTGCATAGTATGCAGTTATGCAATACTAACGAGGAAAAAGATCCTTCCATGAATCCTATTAGATGTGCTCAGTGTTGTTTGTCTGCAGTACAGCTGTTTACAAAACCATTTTATCATCTTTGGACTAGACCTTAAGAGCAGAAATTGTATTATACAAAAACCAGTATGAATACAATTAGAAAAAGGTGCAAGTTACCCAAACTAGCATCCAACTTCTTAAAAGAGTGAAAGCTTCCCAAAAGAGTGATTTGCTCAGTGAGTATTACAGATTATTCAGCATGCACTGTTATTCCACTTTCCTCTTAAAGTTGTTTTACTTTTACAGTATTTGTTGTTTCATCCCCTGCAAGTAACAATTTAAAGACCCTCCAGTTGAAGTTATTATTCCCTGATGTCCGAGACAAGACACTAATTTCCTGCTTGAAGTATGGGAAATGGCAAAAGTTCAGATATCACACTGCTGCTAAAGACTCAGGCTTGTTCAGCCACTGCTCTGCCCCTGTGCAGAGCTTGCCAATGAGCCAGTCACAATGGGTTAAGCTGGGCAAAACCAGATGTCCTGGAAGATTACCTGCTCCCCTTCATGGAAAGGGCAGACAGGCAACAAAAGTCATGCAAGCCAAAGACCCTATGGGGATCCCTATGGTGGAGATGTTGTTAACATGAATTTTAAGAGCAATCCCATGACGGTGCCTCTCTGTCACGCCAGCCCATAGGGTGATCAAACCCTGTGATGCAGCAATTAGTGTGTCATAGGAGTGGTGCATCAGGAGACAGTAACTCAAAGTCAAAACAAAACCAAAGCACATGTGGAAACACGACTTCTTGTTTTGGGGTCTAACTTTAAGTTTTTGCATGTCATACAAGCCAGCACACTCTGCTGTAGTGATCAACCAAGATAAATTTTCACTTTGCCCTGTTTCCTAGCCATGAAATGCCATAAAGCAATAGATAAGGATTACTTCTTTCATCCAGCACACCAGGAGACTACTGGCAATTTATTTGAAAGGAGAGGATTTTAGATAGAAACAAAAAAGGCAATGTTGATGAACATAACTCAGTATTTTCTTTTGAAATGGAGTTTAATATAATTGAAAAGTTGAAAGATTGGGGATCTAAGTTATACATCACTTATGTACTCAGAAGATACAGAATGAACATGCACAATACAAGCCTGTCCAAGGCTATTTCCAGCTAAGGTTTGTTATTTGTGGTCTTCTGAAAAAGAAAAAACCCCTAAACCCCCAAACCACACCAAATACCCAAACCTAAGAGATTAGCTAGTTAGAATCTTTAAGCAGTTTCCACTTATTCTGCAGAACACATAAATGAGTTGGCAGTTTCAAGACATAAATATATGTCAAAAGAAATGAAATCAAACAACCAAACTAACTTCTTGAGGCATTCCTGCAGCTTATCAGATAAAAATAGTTCACCACTGAAGATTTAAACCTGAAATTCTTTAACTTAATAAGCATGTGATTTCCATTACTTTGTAATGTTGTGTAGGAATTTACATTTGCATAAAGGATAGAGAGACAGCAAAAAAAAACCCCCACCTTCTACCAAACCACTGTGGTATTGTTGTAAGATCGTTTTACTAGGGAGCCAGTGAAAACTGCTAGAGCATCTGTCCCTATATTTCTAAGAAAATACTCACTTCTTTCTTTTTTTTTTTCTTCTTTTTTTTTTTTTTTAATAAAAAGCAAACAAAAGCAGCTTCACTAAGCAACATTTAAATTTCATGGCTTGCATTTGTGAATGCTTTATCTCTAAACTTTGAAAAGACTGCAGTGTTTTAGAACGGTGTTACAAGAAGCTGGACCTTGTTAATTCACTAACATGACTCAGAAACATTGAGAGTTAACACATTTGGATAAATAAGCAAACAAGGCAGAAGGGGGAAAGAAAGCGTCTCTGAAATGCAGCTCTGAAATACAGCTCTGCATCACAGTTGCCAAAGGCTAAAACTAAGATACAGTTGCTAAAGGCATCAACACCACAATACTTTACATGCTTTCAAAACATTTAACTACAATAACTCATACTACACTAATTGACATTTTCCCGTATCATAAGTGAACTCAAGTAAACTGCAGTTATCGCCCACACACATTTCTGATGTAGCAAAGTGTAGCTAGCTATGTAAAAGGCTGTAACTTCTTAAAAGGCTGACAGCCGCAAACTGCTAAGGTCAGGTTGAAAACGGCCATGCTGCGGCTGTGTCACACCAGACCATTTGTGTCATCAGAGGCATCCCAAAACTCATAGGAGCCTCGCATCTATCAGGCTCCTGCAAATCACTTAAAGAAGGAATGAAAGTTGAACACATTGCACAGAATTAGAAAATGACACTGAAGATAATGACATGTCAGGAAAAGCTTTAAAATGGAGCATTTACAAATTCACATGTGGACTGAAATCAAATATGAAAGTGTTTGTAGCACACACAGGTCAGACACTTTGTAGTGCTGAGCTGTACTCTCACAGAGCCGTACTCAGATATGAGGCCTGCAGGCTCTCCTTCAGGAACGTTTCTTATTTATATTGCTGTTTCACAGCTCTGTTTAAAAGTCAGTGGGAGTTCTAGATACTCAAAAAAGCCTAACAAAAACATTTAAGCACCTAAATTTCAGTTCATATGTATACATTTAAATATACTCTTACATTCCAAACTTCTGTCAACTATTAAAAGTTTGAGTCAGACTGTACCACTATATGTGTTGTATATTTCCGGACCTGAAGAGGTTCTTATTTTTGTGTTTTTTTCCTCTTAGCTCATAAGATTCTTTTCCCTTTATTTTTTTTAAATAAAAACTTATTTTATTTCAGGTAATAAAGTCAAATATGTAAAAAAAACAAAACAAACCCAAACACCAAAACCCTAAATGACTTGGGGTAACAGCAACAAAATATTTCAGCTTCTTAATTTTCTTCGCCAGAGGCTCATTCATTCTTCAGAATTACAAAATTTTAATGGGTTAACATAGGCCCAAAATATTGATGATTTTTAAAAGATCTTCATTACCTTTCAAAACACTTTGAGCATCTGTAGTGTTCCTGCTTGTCAGATTTCAAAATCCAAGATCCCATGTACATGCAGGCTCTTTAGCCTTCCAGACCAGACATACAAAGGCAGTCACAGAAATAATGCCTTAACTAAAGGCAAAGGGCTCAGTATTGTCATACCCACTGAACAACATTCATTTACAACCACTGACTAAATCCATTATGATGTTGACAGCTTTAGATCTACATATTACGTTTTGGTGAATAAATGCCACTACATATTTATCCTTTATAGAGCAAAGCTTTTATTTTGTGTATAAATCTGTGTTTAATGAGCCTTGAAAGAGATGATTGCGAAATAACAGCCTGCTGCATTCAAGCTCAACTGCCTCCAATTATATTGTTTATAATTATATAATTGCACAATATAATGTGTGTCCAACAATCCCTGTGTTTTATTACTGCACAGCACTATGACACCAGCGTAAATCACCTTTTCACTTTCACAGTCAGCCTCTTTCATTTTGCTTACTCAGCCAACACAATTGCACACGGAGCTGCACTTTTGACTGCTGAATGCATCAAACCAGCTTACCAGCCTCAGCAGAAAAAAAGAAAATAATGGAAATGGTCAAACCTGCAAAGAAGAAAGGGAAAAGAAAGGTACTGAAGGAAGGGGGGGACACGCGGAGAAAAAAGAATTAGTTCAAAAGCATACATGGTATTTGTGAATTCTGTTTCTTAGGGTGTTTCTTGTCAGCAGATGCTTTTGAATAGATTGCCTATCCAAAATTCACAAGAGAACGAGTGCAAAGCAACTAACATTGGCAGGTAATGTTCTTTGCGTTGTTCTTACTGTTATATGTATACCACAGCATTTGCTGTAACGGCATTAAAATTAGCAAAAATCTTATTAGCAAACACTCCATTTTCCTGTTAAACACATACACAAACCGCTCTTCTTCCCCCACCTCTGAAGAACAACATTTCTTCTCTCTGTTCCCTTATTTTAATACTAATCCAACTTTTAATCAGCAATTTAATACACTGGCACTCAGCATATACTAGTAATAGTTCCTGCCACAGAAATTTAAACCCCAAAGTCATCCATAAAACTCCTTAACAGGGACAACATTTCATTGTTGTGACATGAGTTGGTGGGCACACCTTCCAAAGTAATAAAATTCTTATTTTTAAATGTGTCATGGAGCCCTCTGTCTCCCTCCTCCCTTCCCTTCAAGCACACTAACCACACAAGGTTTTATTCTTGTCTCTCTAGTCCGCAAGTCCCCACACCCACAACACCCAGGCTTTTAATCAGTGAAGCCCTGGTACTGCAACCCCCTAGCAGAAGGGCTCCCATCACCCTCCCCATCAGCGGAGGGCAGCACAAAACTGCCTGCTGCACCCACCCCCGTATTCTTTTTGCTCTTGGCTGGCTGTAAAGCATGAACTTTGAGTTGGTCCGTGCTGACTTTTAAAGCCCGTAGCTCAGCCTTACTCCAAATCAACACACTGAATTTTGATGATCTGAAACTACAACGCTTTTACGGTTTTCGGTATCGTTAGGTGGCTAGTGGTTGAGCCCTTAAAAGGGGGCTTCAGGTGTAGGGCTTTGCACCCTCTGAGCTGCTCCAGCCTGGCCTCCTCCTCCATCAGCATTTACACACCTTTAAAACCTCTGCACTCAGAGGCCTGTGTACAGCGGGACACCTCTCTATGCTCGATGGCTCAAATAGTCACCTTCTGAAAACTACCACTGTCACTATTTTAACAACTTGGACAATTCCCAGATTGGGAGAAGTTGATTTAATATTATGATTACTTTTTTCAATTTTACCAATAAAATTACTGCAAACACTTTTTCAGGTCAACTAACCACTATTGCACATCAGTTCCTGAAGAGTCCCTTAACTAGTCCATGACTGTAGAAAAACAAGGCACCAGAACTTCTCTTAGGTTTAGATGCTGTTTTAGACCTGAAGACTAAATTAAAAATTAATATGCAATTAAAATTATGAAGTTATTTTAAAATAATAGCTGTATCGCTTTCTTTGATCTTGAGGAAATGTTTCAACAGTATTATCAAACAACCTACTTCTATATGCCATCTCTTATAAAAATTCTTCAAACAAATAGAAAGGTTGTGTTGAATAGAAAAGTATTGGGTAGGGAAAACACAATCACTGTCCCTCTCATAGTTTTGAAAAACCAGTTGCCACAGCGAGAAATACCATACAAATGACAAGCACACCAAAGTTAACTTGTATTTATATTCAGCAAATAATTTCCTATAGCCAGGCAAACTTGTTAAACAAGATGCAAGGGCAGGCGGAAAAAGGTGCAGCTCACACAGTGTGTCAGACAACCATGGTTCCTCTTAGTCATTTTAAAGAAGTCTGGGGCCGACTGCGGGGCCACAGGAAAAAGCAACGTGCTGTCACAGCACAGGCCACAGCACCGTTTTTATTCCCAGCACAGAGAAGTCCCCCATAGCTTCCAGATCCCCAAACATACTCAGAGGTACTGACCCAATTTCCACCTGCTGTACTTTCCCAGCTAAAATAACCGGCAGAGTTTCTCACGGCGCACTCCCCAGGTGCTCACTGTTTTCCAAGGTAAGTGTCTGTGCACCTCGTGTTGAACACTGGTGCTCATTACAGCAACAGGAACAATACCACTATGGAAGAGACGCTTTCTGCTGAACTGTGGAAGTATATGTACCTCCAATTGCTAAAGTTGTTAAAACAGGTATTTCTAAAATTCAAAGTCTTTCATTTGTGTTTTTTGTTTGTTTGTTTGTTTCCAATTCTCTGGGATTTGCTCCCCCACATTTACAGGCTTTCCTCAACAAAAATAAGGGCTACATGTTTTGGCTTTTCCAAATAAATGCCAAGGTTTCTGGTGTTCTCCTCACCCCCTTTCCATTTCACTGCAGGGGAAGGAGGGGTGAGCATTACGAGACCTGCAGTGAAGAGAAATGACCATTCTGAGTTCAGGTACCTTGGGTACACTCCCTGGGAGCAGCTCCATAAAATCCCCACTCTTCATAAGCAGCTGCCTGATGCACGAAGTGATGACATCCCCTGTGTTTCAGCATTTTAAATGAACATGCACCTGAACTGTTCTCACCTGGCTTGATTTCAAGCACAAAATTAGGTACCAGCGACAAAGAGAGGAAGCACTTGTTGCTTGGCAGCAGAAAGGTAGGGCAGAGGCAAATTTAAAACTAGCAGGGGAGGCAGAACAGACCAGGTAAAAATTTCTTACCAGCCATGGAAATAATAAATATTAAAAAAAAAAATCAAAACAGCTTATATCTTAAATTTTGGGTCAGTTTTCTTTCACATATGTACCACATGACCTTTGAAAGGCTTTTCACTAGACCTATCTGCACTTGGTTCTGCTTCACACTTCTGTAAAGTCAGAGCTGTTGTGGTGTTTTGGGTTTTGTCTGTGTACTTTGAGGGTTGTTTTCCTGGTGGCTATCCTTGGACTTCTTCCCTAGAAATTACTGAGTTTGTGTTGCTTTGCTCTTTCAGAATATCCACATTATCCAGATTATAACCTCTATAGGAGAACTGCTTTAGAAGATTTTTTTTTCCTTTAAATTATTTTTTTTCACTCCTCTCTGGAGAAGTGGCCATCATGGCTTTAAATAAAAAATACATAAAAAACTGTTTGTAAGCAAGAACAACTAAACAATAGTATCTGTTTCAATCCAAATGGAAAAAATACAGAAGGGAGAAACAAAAAGCAGACACACGAGTATGTCCAATTTAAGAGGAAAGAACAAGTCTTCTTATCATGACCATTGATAAAGGTCACTTTCCACCACCCAGTGGTAAAAATTGACAGTAGATAAAAAAACAGCAGAGAAAGAATATGCAATAGATAACAGTTGTTTTTTTTTTGTTGAGAAATAGAAATTCTGCTACTCTTTAGATTCTAAACATACTAAACAGGTCAACTGGTCTTAGCTTACTGCACATGCATAGATTCACTGTTACTTCCACAGGCATTGCTATCAGGTGCAGCAATTTTCTGGTTCACTCTCCCAGTTAGCCCAGGAAAAAAAAAAAAAAAAAATCTTTTTTCCATATGTAAAAGTCAAGGAAAACATTCATGATCAGGATGCCAAATTGTATGCACTTTAACCCCTGAATGCGCAACAGCTCAAGTTACTAATTTTTCCTAGAATATGGGGAAAAATGCACAACTAACGTCTTCACATAGTTATGTGTGGTTACACACCCAGCAACAGTACTGCTGAGAAACAGCTCTTAGTTACTTCTAGCTCAAATGATCTTTGATAAAGTGCTCAACTGTTACCAAATTTTATATACATTACCTTCTTTCACAAAGTTGAAGTATTGTAAGAGCGTAAAATATTCATGCTTCCACAGCTTTATCACAAAATCTATTTTTATTTAAGAAAAAAAAAGTATGTCAGTGCATGTGAATGTAAAGTCTTTACTTCTTTTCTTGAACAGTCTTGCACCAAAACTTTTCACATTAGGTTGTTCAAATTTTTTATTAGATTTTTTTTTTATACAAAAATATTTCAAACACATTTTTCCATCCCTATCCCCCAGACAACCCAGCAGTCTAAAACTGAAGGAAAAATGTGTTCTGTTTTCTTCCCCTGTTATTTAATGGATATTCATTGATTGAAATAGGAGTGAAAGTAGAACTCTATTTACAGGTCCATCAAGAACAGTATGCCTTAATTTGATTCTGTCAAGAGCCTGTAGAAGCCACTATGTATTTGAATTTATAACAACATATTAAGAAAACAAAATCAATGAGATCCATTTGAACAGAAGATGCTAAAGCATTTCTTGAAAGAAATGGAAATGAAGAAAAAAAAAAAAGCAAAGGCAGGAGTCACTCCTCAAATATTATATTTTGTTCTGTACTGAGGTTCATGTCCTTGCTAACAGCTGGCAAGTAATACATTATTACAAGTAACCAATATACATCCCTGGATCAGACATGACAATTCTGAATAAGGAATTTAAAAAGTCAAACGTTGATGTCTTTATAGACTACACACATATGTAAAAATTACTTTTTCACCTGCTGAAATTACCCTTTCATCCTTGCTTTCTCCCCACAATCCTTTCTTTCTTGAAAAAGTGGTTTCATTATCCAAAGAAAACATGTTATTAGTATATTTTTTAAGGCTGTAGGGTATCTGGCAATCATCCATAGTATTATGGATACTATAAGACACAAAAATACACATTTCAGCCATTGGTCACGTATTTTGACTGTGCATACCATGCATAGATGGTTTTAAACATTATAGAACATCAAAATTAACAGTATAATGGCTTTTCCATTTCTCAATACATAGCTGATTCCAAAGCCTGAATTCCTGGGTGTGGTACTGGCTGCTTCTGCCACATACGGGTCAATTGGCTTTCCACATAGGGTTGATCTGCAAGAAACCTCCAAGCTTGTCGGTGTTACTGTTCCAGGACCTCCATTTTCCACACTGACATATTTTACCTCCATTACCTATTAACAAAAAAAATTCTCTGTCCTGCCTCTGAAGCACTAACAAGTGCTGTTCTTTGGCCATGCTTTCTGAGTTCTCTGCTCACGCCCAAAGTGAGGAGAATTACTTCACAGGGCAATGATTATTCTTAGGATATTTTAAGGTGAGTTTTGAACTTCACCTATGCAATCAGATCCTGAGTTACCTGGCAGCTATACAAGAGCCCCAAATGCCAACAGCCATATATCTGGAGTCTATCCCGAAAAAGGGTCTTCAGCTCTTCAGAGGAAGTGCTTTCTTCTTGCAGGAAATGAGCCCTATCACTGGACGATGCTCTCTCCCCTCACTTTAATTATTCACCTCCTGAAAGAATTTGTCACCTTACTGGGAGAATGGCTTCCCACAGGTAACTCCCCACCTTACAGAAAGGTGAAAGGACAATCTAGTTCCCTCCTGTGAATTCACATGGCCTCTTTAAACTCCTTATACATCCCCACTGGGAGGATTCTCTGAAACATTTTCAGGACTCCAGAGTGTTGTTCTCCTTTCTGAAAATGCTGATATTATTCCTGTGTCTCTCTTCAAAGATTTTGTCACAGTTAAGACAGACAGAGTTTTCCTTCTGGGCCTATCAGTATTCCTCTGGGCTGTCAACCAGGGAAGTTTCCAGCATTAAAAGCGTAAGATGATCTAAATAAAAGAAAATAAAATAAGAAAGACATCTGCCTTAACTGCCTGTTACTTTCCAGAAGTTCTTAAATTCTTGTACTTATTCCTCACTTGTCTGCTAAAGCCATTCCTCTGATGCTTGTTTCACGTTAATAGCACTGATTCAGTTTTTAGCTCTGCATCATACCCATGTTTCTGTCTTATGGGTTCTGCTTGGACCTTATAGCAGGGCTCCTTTCTATGAAACAGAATCATACAATCATCTAGGTTGGAAGGTTCTTTAAGATCATTGAGTCCAACCATCAACCTAGCACTGCCAAAACCACCACTAAACCATGTCCCCAAGCACCGCATCTATCCATCTTTTAAATACCTCCAGGGATGCTGATTCCACCACTTCCCTGGGCAGACAGTTCCAATGTTTGATAACCCTTTTGATGAATAAATTTTTCCTAATATCCAATCTAAACGTCCTCTGGTGTAACCTGAGGCCATTTCCTCTTGTCCTATTGTTTGTTACTTGGGAGAAGAGACCAAGACCCACTTCACTACAACCTCCTTTCAGGTAGTTGTAGAGAGTGATAAGGTCTCCAGAGCCTGAGCCTCCTTTTCTTGAGGCTAAACAACCCCAGTTCCCTCAGCCACTCCTCATAATGCTTCCTCCCCTTCCCCGCCAGTGCTGCAACTGAGCTAACAACTCCTAAGAGATCCAGACTGGTTTTGTGTAGGAATTGAGATGTCCCATGACATAACTCATTCCACAGATGAAAACAATATCAAGAAACAGCTAGGAACCATGGTGCCTGTGTGCTGAAGTTGCTCGAAGAACAAGGCTGAGTCCAATCAGGCAGCTGAGATGAACATGAGCTGCTCAGGACCACTGCTATCACCATACAAAGCCACCTTATTATTTCTATACCGACTTCTTAAAACAAGTACAGCACAGACATGTGCCACAGACACGAATGGAGCCAGACTGGGTCCCAGGCAGATTTATTTCCTCAGGCTTCACACTGCAAGGCAGGGACTATACCACTTCAGCCCCAGAGCTGGCCCTGGAAGCAATCTGTCCACACCCACACATATTTGAACATGATTTGTCAGATGGGAGCTGACTTGCCATGGAGCTGACTTCCTGTTACCAATTATGGGTAATAGTGACGGTGAGCAACACTACTCCCTACCCTGCACCAAAACATTGACACCTTGACAGAGCATGCTCCCATGCCATTAACTGCTTAGAAAGAACAGGGATGTGCACTTATTCTTCGCCTTAATGGTGAGAGAACATCACCAAAATCACTGGAACTGAAATCCCCCACTTCAACTGCACCCACACTGCTGCTTCAGATTGAAGTCCCATATATTCAGGAGGAAAGCAGGAAGAAGGGGAAAGGAAGCTGCTTCTTTAGTATCTGACATATACTCAAAGATATTTTCTCTGTGAACATTCAGTGAAAGAAAATATGAAGTGCAATGGTCTGATGAGGTCATAGACTCCATTAGTTTATTAAAAAAATGGATAGGATTTCTGTGTCTTGAGGGGAACTACTGCACAGAAAATGGTGACCCAGGATAACACGGCACAGTTATGGTATGTTTAGAATTCCAAATACAAGTGTGTTTAGACTTTTTTTTTTTTTAATGGCTTTGCTTAAGGGGATTCTGAATCCCCTAAAAACATGCTATTTTGCTATATTCATGCAGCAGCCTAATTAATTCTATTTTGAAACATATAAATTGATCACATTTAGATTAACACACAAATTCTAAAACAAACAAGGTTTTCTATATCTCATAAATGTTTATATATCAGGATGTTTTCTGATGGAATATTCTTGTCACTCCCACATCTCCTGCTTCGAGAAGTTATTGTTAAGATAAGAACATTCAACAAGATATAAAATTTGGAAGCAAGACCTATACAAAGTCAGAAATTGCTTTCTGTCCTTTCCAAAACAAATGCATTCCAGGAAGTACAAAACAAAGATGAAGAAAATCTTACACTGTTAATACAAACCCTTGTATCTTGGACTGAAAATGTAGGTGCAGTGACCTGTATGCTGCCCTAGCAGTCACATAAACGTTATTCAAAAAGTAAGAGCAGGTCTTTAATTATTAAATAGATGCTAGATTCTTTTATTTTTAAACACAAGTGACAGTGTAATCTAAACCAGTTTATTGGATCAATGCTGAAACTGTTAAGAATAAGAGGTATCTCTCTTGTCTCTATCTAAAAAGTAAACTAGTTCCCCCACGTCCCATCATCAAACATTATGGTTTTGGTCTTTGTTTAGTCTGAGATCAGCCCAGAAGAGAACAAAAGGTGAGAAACCAAGGGCAGCAAGTTCTGCCATAAGCAAAGACATTTCACATTTACTGTGGGGAGCTGAAGGTGTCTGAAAATACAGCTCTGATACTGAATGAGTTTTCCAAATAACCGCTACAGAAGTTCTTTATCAGGTTGAGACAAAAACACTAGACAATAATTAAGCAAGCCCAAATGATGCAAAGATAGTCCCAAAACCTTAGGTTGAAGGGGAAAATTATCCCTTTCCCAAGAACTTTGGAATATGACTTAAAAGCTGCCCTCCCCTCTCCCCCCTCAACGCTTCTACAAGCACTGGTGTATGGAGAAGGCCACAGCACCCAGCAACGTGAAGACTGCAGCTTGCTCAAAGCCATAAAAGACAGTTCCAGAAAGACTAGTACAATTTACAGAGGTGTCCAGAGCTGGACAGTTTACCCTTGGGGTCCCTTCTGCATCCAAAGCATCTCTGCATCAGGAAAACACAAAGATGGCTTAAAGCATTCTTACTTTTCATTTCATCTGGCCCAAAAACCTTCATTGTGCTTCTAAAAAGGCAAGAGGAAAAGCAAACATCTATCAGGATACTTCAGCACAGATTTTCCTTGAAAGAAAGCCTGCACCGTCAAATGGGGAAGATCAATTCCCTGTAAAACATTAATACTACATAATAAAGATCTTTCTACTTTACACTTCAAGGCCAAGATTTTAAAAGATTTTCTAATAGGTTATAAATGTGACATCTTTAAGTGGAAAAGGACATTAGACGCAATGCAAGGATGTTTCATCAGTTTACAAAACCAAATTCTTCACATCCAGAGGGTTCTTATTCACTTTTTTCCTAGTCTGATTTATGAGGTCATTAGTAACAATGGTTACTGTTAGTCCTTATGGTGCCATAAAAATATTGTTAACTTCATTTAAAGTGAGTTCTGTCCCTTCATCTGTCCTGTCGATCCTCTAGCATATATTTGCATTGGTTAGTATCATAAAATGAAAGAAGGTCTGGAAGCTTTTCAAGCCCAAGGATTACAACTCTACAAATTGTCTTTCAGAAGAGCTACACAGTTGCACCAGCAGGTTGTAAAGCCAATAAAATATCTCCTAGAACAAAGTTTCACAAATAATTATCAGGCATCACAGACACATTTGTGAAAGTTAGGAGAATTTTGATCTTTATTAATTTTGAAAATTGTAGGTCAAAACCTCACTTATGAGAGTCGCAGAGATGAAAAATACTAGTCTTTTTGATGGGATTTTAAATAGCTACAAAATTAAGATTGGGAAGACTTTCTAAAGTTAGAAGTGTTTGCTTTTAATTAGTGGTTTCCAAAACCCGTGTGAACTTCACACTTGTATGTTTTTTGCTGCTGAACAAATCCCACATTAATTACAGTAAGGTCATAAACCACCATCGCTGCAGAGCAATGAGGGCACTACAGTAACATCCAGGTTTGAAACACCAAGCCATTTAACTGCTTTCTGACAGCGTCCCTGGGGGATTTCAAGATTTTATTTAACCTCACAACAGTACACCTTGGGTTACTGAGTTGTATTTCTTTGTTATTATCAAATCACATTCCATAAACCTCAAGACAGGCGCTCTCAGCCCAAACACAAAGATCTAACTATAAATAAAGCACAGAGATGGGAGATGTTGAAAAAATGCAGTTCTTTTCCCAGTCAAAAGTTTCTGGCATGTTTCCACTAAAACCTCAAAAACAAGCATAGCTGAAGGTAAACCAAGTAATATGACTGATACTACTGGGATAGGTCTGAGTTCTCAAGGATCACTCGACGAGCCACATCTTGTGTTCTGTGTCTTGCTAAATAGAACTCTAGAGTAATAGATTATTCATTAAACAAAAAAATGAAGATGTTAATTGGAACAGGAGTCATCAGAACGAACGCCATGTGAAACATACCTATTAAAATCTGAAACAGGTAAATCTGTTGCAGGCATTCTGGTTTAGACATTTAAAAATAACCGTTGCAAATCTGAATAGTTCTACCTCAAGTCACTAAACATTACCCTTTGATTATGTGTCTTTACTGGTCTTGGGGAGAAAAATATTACTCTTTTCCCATGTTTTCCAGTTCATCTGAAATCTGCTCATTTTTCCTGAGTTTTTGATTTAAATATTTTTATTTAAAAAAAAAATAAACAAAGGTTTCCCTCATCTCATGTGAATTCAAATCACTGTTCTGAGAAGCGTTAACTTCTGAGTAGTTTATATTTCCTAGTGATTCCTATTAAATAAAAACCAAGCAAATGAAAAATACTATGCCTACTAGAAAGTTCTTCAAGATATGGCAAGCAGAATATAAGATACTATTCCAAGTGACTTCAGCCCCAAACTTTTTAAACCATTTTCTCACTTCAATACTGGGTCAAGTTGTCCCATTGATTATTCCATGTGATAGAACTGAAAGTTAAAATTAAATATAGCAACAAAGTGAAAAATTATACATTCTGGTGGAAGAGCTTGCCACTGGAAGAGCTTGCCACTGCGCTACAGTCAGTCACCACCAACATTAGGTTTGACTGGGCAATATTGGTTTTTTCCTCCAAGCAAAGCAGAACGTAACATTTCCAGAGAAATCACCTTGCCACGCTTCGTGTGGTGGTTCACCTGCTTTACACTCGCACTTGTCTTTGCCAGCCTTGCCCTGTAAAGCCTTGCCTGACTGTGCAAAGGCAGGAAGAGAGCTGCTCCCGGGGGGAGGGGGTAAGAGAATCAGAACAGTAAAAGTGAGAAAACTTGTAGGCTGAGATAAAGATAGTTTAAAGCAAAAGACACACACACAAAAGCAAAGCAAAACAAGGAATACATTCATTGTTTCCTGTTGGCAGGCAGATGTTCAGCCTCTCCAGGAAAGCAGGGCTCTATCACATGTAGTGGTTACTTTGGAAGACAAATGACAGAACCCCAAACATCCCCCCCTTCCTCCTTCTTTCCCCAGCTTTACATGCTGAGCATGATGGCTGTTGTGGTTTAACTCCAGCCAGCAACTAGGACCGCGCAGCCATTTGCTCACTCCCCCCAGCTGAGATGTAGGAGAGAATCAGAAAAATAACACTGAGGAAAAACTCATATGTTGAGATAAAGACGGTTTAATAAGTAGAGCAAAAGCCACACATGCCAGCAAAGAAAAACAAGGAATTAATTCACTGCTTCTCATCAGCAGTCAGGTGTCCAGCCGTTGTCAGGAAAGCAGGGCTCCATCACGCATAATGGTTACTTGGGAAGAAAAACGCCAAGACTCTCAATGTCCTCGCCCTTCTTTCTTCTCACAGCTTTATATACTGAACATGACATTATATGGCATGAAATATCCCTTTGGTCAGTTGGGGTCAGCTGTCACAGCTGTGTCTCCTCCCAGCTTTTTGCGCACTCCCAGCCTACTCTCTGGCGGGGCAGCATGAGAAGCTGAAAAACCCATGACTGTGTAAGCTCAGCGGTAACAAAACCCCTGTATTATCAACATTTTTTTTTTTGGCACAAATCTGAAAAATAGCCCTATACTAGCTACTATGAAGAAAGTTATCTGTCCCAGCCAAAATCAGCACAGGACCAAAACGCAGGGGTGTCTTGCTGCTAGTATGGTCTGGGGAGGGCTAGACCACTTACGGAGCAGAGTATAGAAGCCAACAGAAAGACTCAAGCTGCAATTCACAGGGGACGTGGCAGTACCACTGTGAAACAAGCATTTTAATTTGTGCTGGGGTGGGGGGCGGGGAGAGAGAGAAAGAAAAAGAGGATTATACCTTTGGCCATCTGATTTTTTTTTTCCTAAAATATCCTGAAGTATCATGCTTTTTGGAGAGTGGGAGGGAGGGGACAATTCATTGAAAACCCAACTGTCTGAGAAAAATAACACCAAAACAGTCTTAATTAGCCCTAGTTAATTCCCTCAAGCAGATAATAAATTCTTTGATGAACTTCCAAAATATCCAAGAATATGCAAAATTGTAAACAGGCCAATTTTTCTGAAGGAAAAAGATGTTTTTATATACTTTATACTATGCTACTCTTCAGTTATGTATATTTTTGCTCGCAGTGTGGAAACTGAAATACTTTAGGCAAACAAAAATAGGGAGACAAGTATTTTTTTGTTTCGAGTTTCATTACTACATCTGTATAATAGAAGCCAAAATGTTTCAAGTCTTTTTGAATGCATACACAGCACTAACTACATTTCCCACAAAAGCCACATCTTTTGTCACAAGTTTTCTATTGTCTTAACAAGAAAAAATGAAAATAGGAGCTATATTTATAATTTTCCCCCGAGTTAAAAAAAAAAAAATCTACAAGGAGAAAACTGGGGTCTTTGAGCAAACAAAAACCCCCAATCCCTGCAAAACAGTGGGCTTAAGTTGTTCCTAGATGCATTGTGAAATACCATTCTTCTGAGGTAAGAAAACAGGAAACAGTGACAATTACGGTTTTTAGCTGCGTACTTCCTGAATTATCACATTAGAAGTTAACAACATGCCATTACCACATCATTTTGTAGTCAAATAAGCAGCAACAACTAGATTATAAAGTGTGAATCGTCACAGCACAACCAAGTTGCAGGAGATTAACATTCTTGCAAATGATGGTGTTCAAAACAGCCTAATGCTTTAGTCCTGAAAGTATGACTCACTCCCATATGCAACAATGGGGAACCAAGGTGCCATAAATATCTGTAATCATCATTAATAAACTCCTGAAAAGAGATAGTAAGCATACCTCTGAGAAAAATTCAGAAAACTTTGACTGTGTCCTGAGATGCTGGTAACTTCCATTATTAGTCCACCTGCAATTCATCTGCAGCAAATCACTCACACACGTATGCAGAGGCACGCACACCTTCACAAGTGTCCAAGCAGTTTGATTACACCCCAAAAGTGTGACTGAATCCGTCTGTGGACACACACGCGCTAACTCAGGTGCTGGTAACCACGCAGCCACCGCAGCAGAGCTCAGCATGAGCTGCAGAGCCCTGCCGCCAAGCCCCAGCTACCTTGCAGGGAACAACGTTGCTGTCACCAGACTGCAGCCCTAGTCTGCCCTAGCTAATAGCTCTCCATGCTAATGATCCTGGAGCTGGATTGTGCAGAGTTAGCTAGATATCTTTGCACGTGTATCTTTTCACCAAGACCTTTTTTCCCCTGCAGCTGAGCAGTAAGCTAAGTACGTGCTGAGCAGACAAACGCCGGTAGCAGGTATATGTAATTTCTCAGTCCTCATGCAGACCAACTAACCCATTCTTATTTCCCAGCAAAACTGACTGCAAGACAAATCAGGGACACATAAAAATTGTTTGTTCACTCTGATCCAGGTCTGCAGTTCGACCATGTGTCAGTGAAATTGAAGATTTGGTTTTGGACCTTCTTAAAAATGAAGAGACCGTTTTCTGCCTTGTGGCAATGATGAAGCTGATAAATCCAATGACGGGAAGAAACTTGCATCTCTATATTCAGCAACTAATCAATGCTAATGAGGGATAAAGTGCTACCCCTTACTGAAGGGACTGCAGTGAAGTGCTGCAAGGATCCCAAATCAGCAAGCATTAGGACCATTTTAGTTATACAGCCCATCATCCTGACGCACTAGCTCTAACAGCAGAACAGTTTGCAAATGCGCACATACCTTCCCTAAGACTCCACCATACCTTTAGGCCTCATGGGAGAGAGTGCAGCACTTCTCAGCTTCCATTGTAGGCTTTAACTTATAACTGTGCATTGCTTCCTCACCAATCTGGTTCTTCTAAACCTTGCCCTGGTATACACATTTATGCAAAGGCCAATGTGTGTAACACAATGATACCTTGGCAGAGAAGGAAGCAGATATGCACATTGTAAGGAGAAGGTAAATCAGATTCCTAAGACATGGTATTTTGAATTGCAAATCCAGAGGATAGGTATCATCCTTTGACTGTTGAGAGTCAATGTCAGCATTGCTACACTACATTAAAAGGTGGGAAGTGGGAGCGCCTACGTCTGTGTTGGAAAGAAAGGCCATGAAAATAAGGGAATGGATATAAGTACCAAGGCCTAGATATGGAGGTATCAAAGTAAGGAATGGAGATGGTAGCAAGATGTAACTATGCAATACATATTTGGTAAGGTGGCTTACTTAATAGCTGACCCATTTTTTTTTGGGGGGGGGGGGCAGCCTTCCCCAGAGAACACAGAAAAATCAAACGGATTTTAAACAATGTAGGTATCTTAAAGTTATTTGGTGCCTGTATACAACGGCTGGACAAGAGACAGGAATTTATTCTCTTTAAAAAGTATTGCCTTTCATATTGACATTTCCCTAGTTGCAAATGACAGTCGGATTATCAGAAGTGAGGGCATACCCTTTGAAATGACAGTTTCAGGTTCTTGGCAAGCTGCATGGATTTATTCCTTTTACATTTCCAAGGCACTCTCCAAACTTACATGTAAGTACAGATTTTGATGATGAAAATGACAGCGTGATACCCTCACCTCAGATTAGTAAAACAACAACAAAACCCAAAGATCTTCAGAAATGGTTAAGTAATTCAGTGTAGACCCATCCAACAGGTGGCCGCCTGTAGCTATAATAAATGATTATTTGACATGCTAAAGTTGACTTTCATTAGTCAGCTCTTCCCCCCAAGACATCATGCTACGTTTAGTTTTAAATATTCACACATTTCTTTCCTCAGTTTTTCCTGATAAACTTCAAAATCATCCAAAAATATTTTAGGACTGAACCTTGATGAGGAAACCACAATTTTACATTCGAGTTACATACTTATTATCCTTCTTCATTTAGAAACATCGTAAATACATGTATAAAATAGAAAATAGTTATTCCCAACTATTTATTATAAAGCAAGAAAAACAGAGATCTAAACAAGGTGCTTAGCAACTTATTTTTAATGTGGATGCTTTGATTCTTCAGGGCTCCCTTACAGCTGAATTTCTGAAAGCATTAAGAAATTTGGATTATTTTGTATCATGGATGAGATAACTGGCAATATATATAGATAAATATTCAGTGGCTTCATAGTCCTCTAGGTTGTATCGCACATTTACACAGTATACCTGACTACTAGGCCTGATTTTTTTTTTAAGCCAGCAAATGAGTAAAAAAGTCTGTACAATCCGACAATTCTCAGTTGGATAAATTTCTCAGAGGCTTTTATAAAGAAAGTTTTATTCCCACTAAGAGTTGAGAGAAATGCATACCTCATTAATTTTTTTCCAGATAAAAAGCAGTCCCCTCCCCTGTTCCTCAGATTTACCATACAGATAACTGCTGAGTCAGGCAGAAAATGATATTTCAAAACATAATGATCCAAATTCACAAGGAGGAAAAAAGAAAAAAGTACAGACACCTGCAGGACGTAGAAAAAATGCATAGCCTGGAATTTCAGTCGCTCCCTCCGTAGCACTAGGGAAAGCTTCTACTAGATACAAAGAAATAAAATGTATTCCCTATGCTGTCCTTCTGGAAATATATGCATGCAGGTCTGGTCAGAGGCCAAAATTTCTACCTTCCCTCCCTCCTCAAAGTCCACTAAAATGTTCTCACAGAACTTCACATCACTGTGGAAGGCCAAAGTAACCACCAGCTCAGTAAAAGCACTTCAGCATGAAGCTGTATGAAGCTACTGTCCCTCTGGGGGACATGGGATATGGCAGTTTCACTTGGATGGTTTCACTTATAGAGTTTCAAAGCATTGGCTCAATAAATGACTTATCTGCAGTGATACTTCAGCCATCACTCTTCTTCCAAGTATCTTTTTATTAAAGGCTGTTACTGTATGGAGATCACCAATTGGCCTTTGTCCACCTAATTTCAGGGCTGGGACATTCCACAAAGACAACTTTTTTCTCTTGGTTGATGTGTAATGAATGAACATGACTTTCAGTCTACCAGCCAATCCTCTGGGACCGTCTCTTCCAGCTGAAGTAGCAGCAAACCCAGAACAAGCGCAGGAGCACAAACCTCTCACCTGATCGCTGTGCCCAGTGGGGCTTCCTTTTGGAGGGAGAAACCCAGCTGCCCTGACCAAACTGTTCTCACAAACGCCGGAGCAGGCTGACAGTTTCCTAATGAAACTACATCCATGTCGGCCAGCCCTCCCTGCTCCGCTGGGCTCCAAGCCAGCAAACACGGCACCTGCCAGCCTCCAGCCCCACTACCAACACCTGTTTCAGGGGCAGCACTGCCCCAAGTACACGGGGGAAACGTTTCGACTGGCAGCTCTACACCTTCCATGTACCCTGGGCACCCTCGAAGTGCTGACCTGGGGCCTCGTGCAGCCTTGTCCCCCACCATCCCCTGTCCCCGCTGGCTGGACACCCGGGGCACGATGCTGCAGGCGGCCACCCTTGCATCCCTCTGCCACTCCAAGCAGCCCTGAGCCTCCCAAAAAGGCTGGTCCGGGAAGGATCCTGCCAACTTTTTACTTGTTTGTTTATTTTAATAAAACACTGGGAAGCTCTGGCTGTTACCGTGACATGGGATGGAAGCATTTTTACACTATGGGATGGGAAAGGCAAGTGTCTGGTTCAAGATTCCGCCCCCCACTTCAACCTTGTTGTAACTTCATAATTAACACCATCTCTTCTCTTTATGCCTGGACAGAAAGTAAATATCAGAAATAATTATAATACTTACCACTTCACAGGTAGCACCAACTGAATAACCTGCAGCAGTGGTATTTCTCCTTCTTTAGGCAGGACATGCCAGCTATTGTTTTTTAATGTCAGGGAATATGACTTGTGCGCTTCCAGGCTATTTGTTTTGTTGTCAGTTTGGTCAATTTGAAAAGAATGGAATTTATTATTTCAATACCTGAAACATGATTTCTGCAGTGCAACACAAAAATACATCAGACGGCAAGGATGACAGAGTCGCTCATTGACAAAATAAACCCAACGATCTATAAATGCAACCACATGTGATTTTTTGCACCTGTAAGCATCCTTTAGGATAAGTTAAATATGCTAGGCGATTGACAGTTTTCATCAGTCCTAAAGACTGAATAATTTAAATGCAGGGCTTCTTCTCATCTAATATAAAGTGCTGAGCACAGAATCCTAAACAAACACTGTTGAAGGTTGGACCAGATGATCCTTGAGGCCCCTTCCAACCTGGTATCCTACGATTCTATGAATTCAGATACAGTCTGCACAAAATCCAAAAGTAAAGAGTTTAATCCAAGGTGAACCTGCACACTCCAAGACTGAAGTACCATCTAATTACTGGGAAAGCAGGAGGAAAATCTACCTCAACTGCAAAGGAAAAAAAGGATAGGGCAAGTTAAACTCATCTGAAAAAAGCCAAGAACAACAAAAATCCCAAGCCCTATAAATGTGCTAGTGTTAGATGATGACCTGTGTTCACCTTGACTCATTACAGCAAAGTGCTGTGTTGTGGGAGACGAGCCCAGATCCTCATGCGTCCCAATAGTCACCATTTTGCTGAAGAATTGATTAAGAGCTTGATGAACCCTACTGTCATTTTAGAAAGCCTCAGAAGAGCTTCAGAAATACAGGAAAGTAGCAGAACAAATCCTTTAACTTGGGGAGGAATTTACAAGCAAATAGGCAGGCCAGCTGTGTTTGGGAATCAGTTGATGCCAAGGAAGCTGAGGGAAATCATCTTCCTCCAGCGTCCCAAATCATTCTACTTTATATGAACTGTTGTTCCACCTCCATTGGCCAGTCCTTTTTCAAAAGCCCTAGCATAAGCCAATCATTTAGATTAAATCTAAATGATAATCTCTTCCCAACAATATTCGCAGAACTGACTTTTAATAATTTCATCTGCAAATTAAGCCTAGGAGTTCCTTATATGAGCCACCTTTAACACCAGCATTGCTGTCATCAGCCAGTGACATGTTGACTCTAGTGGTGGAATGCTCTGGAACTTAGCCATCTCACTTTACTTTGGTTTTTCAAAAAACTAGGGCAAACCTCTGAGATTTCAGGACAGCGAAAATTTTTATTTTTCCTTCTCTGCCTTTTCTCTTATCTGCAAGACCCTTGAAACTCTGACACTGTTTTCTGAAAGTCAAAATGTCTCAGCCTTCAGCCCTCCAGTGCACATAGTGCCGGCAGTGATAAAGCCAGATTTCACTGGTCTTGTGCTGTGATTTAACACCAAACGCAAATTGATGTGCCACTTTTTTCTTAATAAAAAAAAAAAAAAAGTACTTCAGTATCATAATGAATAACCCACCCACTTAGTAGACTAGGATTACACATTCAGTTTTAAACTTTACAACTGCCTGCTTAAACACGGCCTGTATTTTTTGTAGCACAATCCCGATAGCTTTACACCAAACCACATCTAGTACAGGCAGCTACTCCTTCCATTAGTGATAAAGGCTAGAAATATGCTGTTCTGGGCAAGCTGTCCAAATAACCCTAATTGCTTTTTTGCCAGCTGTCATTCTCTGAAGTAACTCCGACAGTCCCATTCCTGCCCCTTTCTTCCCTCATCTCCATCAAACTGACATTCTTTATAATCTAGCTATGATTAGCTAGAAGTAGCTAATTTCCACAGCTATGCTTTTGACAAATGTTCAGGAGAGGATGTTTGTAGTCATCCAGTTTTTCTTAGGTTAGTATTTAACTTGCAGCCACTGAAGTGCTCTCTATCCTTGTTGAGAGAGGTACAGTCCTGCTTGTCGGACTCCTTTCAGGAAAGGAAATCAGTTTCAGCCAACTTAACCTCCTGTAAATGAAGGTATGAACTTTTACTTACTAATTTTTGGTTTGGACTACTAATGTACACTTAAAGAGCATTCAGTCTTTCTTAGGAGTGAGATAAATAAACCACTACTTGGTTAAAACCATACTGGTTTAGGACACTGCATCAACGTCCTCCTAAGACATGATCACAAATAAAACTGGTTTGTGTTTGTGGTTTCTGGACAAAATATTCTGTTCTTCCATCCTGATTTTTACAAAAAGCACATCAAAAAGCATGATAAATTTTTAGGAGGATCAGAAGATGCCTCAATATGAGAAGTGACTTACGTGCGCATCTCTAATACTTGAAATATGTCCAACAACATTAACTTTAAAGCACATATTTAATGAATAATTACTGCTTAAATAACTATAATAACCAAAGTATGAAACATTTATCTGATTATGAGATTTCACTGAAACCAATAAAGCTTGTCTTTTTCTTTTCACAGTGTGTCACTATGTTTTTCTTCAGTTTTTAATCTAGATGCGATCCGGCATGACAAAAACTGCTGGCTTCCCAGACAGTGTCTGATAAGCCAAATTCCATGCTGATTCAAACCCTGCTTCAGCCGGAGCGTGTGGGTTTCAAAGACAGCATATAACAGTTGCTGTTGTTGAGAAACTTCTGAAGAGACATGAATCACTACAACCAAAATAAAATTGCAGATTACTGGGATTTCTTTTAAGGAAAAAGGATCTCGCCCATTTCCATCTTTACATTCATCTACTGCACGTGCTTTTCTGTGTTCTTTTTCATATTACATGAATTCATAGTGGTCAGTTCCTGCTTTTGTTGCGTCTGTATCAAACAATTTCATTTCCATGCATAGAGTACATCCCACTGGAAAATAAAAACAACCAACCAATCCCAAAATCACACAGAAAACTTTTCTTCTGTATAATCCTAAGTGGAATCATTGCTTTCTTATGCTGCCATACTTCCATTCCAGATAAACAAAAAAACCCCACGTCTTTTATTGTGTTTGGGGGTTATGTTTTTTTTTTTTTTTTTTTTATTTAACTTTTCCATTTTTGTTGCCATAGTCTGGACTGCAGTTCTTTGCTCTATTACAAATCCAACAGAACAATAAAACAGATTAAGAGTCATACTCTGCTTCTATTTCAACTGTAAAACCGAGATGCATTGCCACTGACGCCTACAGAATTACCTTGACTCAGATATACACGAATAAAAGACAGAATAATCTAAATATAAAATTAGACCAAAAATCAGGCTTACCTTCACATAAAAGCTTCTGATAATATTGAGACTGGCAAAGCACATTTAGCTAAATATGTATGGGTATAGATAAATATGTATATAGGCTATGGTTGTAGCTGCAAAAATGCGAATAGAGATAAAATCTGTTTAACTAACAAAAGAAAGCAAGTGGGGAAATCAAAATGGAATCTGCAACACTTTCACAAAAATATCCTTTTGGATCATAAAATACTCTTTTATGGACACACATGCGTGCAGGCAGACTTACTGAAAACTAGCTAATATTGCTTCTGTCAGCACCTGATGCACCAGCAACATGTGCCTGTTTGTCAGGAAAGATGATTTTCCCCAGTAAGTTAATGTTCTCAATTACAGTTTGTCATAAACCACTGTTGTTAATATTCACTCTGAGCAGAAGAACAGCTCTGATTATGTCTTCTTCCATTTGATTTTTCTCTACACACATGGTCCACATTGGCTTACTGCATTTGCTGCTGATTAAGATGGAACAAGCCTTGGGTATAGTAATCTATAGTAAGCATATGCTTTATAGCAACTAAACAAATTTGCAGCATCTGTAACAGCAGATCCTAACAACGCAAGCTGAATCTTTCTTCAGATTCTCAGATCTGGAGTCATGTCACTAATCTTAATCCTTAAAGCACCAGGGCAAAAGACAAGGGCAAAGCGAGAAGTACCATTCCTGGGAGAGGAGAAGGAGGAGGGGAGGAAAAAGAAAGATGATAATTTTCAGAAGTCCTAGAATAGTAAATCAACATCTGCTCAGATGAAGCAGATGATAGACAGCAGCCGACAAAATTAGCGAGCACACAACCCCAGGTATAACCCCTCTTTTCTCCTACCCTTCTTCCATCACCTGAGGAGAAACATCTTCCAGTGACTTTGAGAAGGAACCACTAACCTGTCCTTTCTTTAGTGGTCTGGGGGGATCACTCTTACTAGCCTCCTCAGTAGGTGACTCAGCAGTAGAAGGCATAAACTGTGTCCTGAGGGTTCTTTATACCAGCCTGAAAAGATGACAGTGGTGAAAGCTTGAAATTTTCCTTTCTTCACGTCTTGTCTGACTACTGCTAGGTATACATGTATGTGCTGGAAATGGAGAAGAGGAAGGAAACTTGTTCAAAATTATGTAGAGGGGAGACAATTTGCAGGAAGTTGGACAGTTACAGTCTCATCACCTTTTGAGCCTTTAAGACTACGTCTAAGAACCACCACAACTTTTAGAAAAAGCAGTGCCCCTCGCCAAAGGCAGTTCCTCGAAATTTAGAGGCTCATCATCCTAGTTGGTCACAGCCTAGCTGGACATTAGATCTCTATCTCCACCCCCATCACCACATAGGCTATTTCATTTAATATGCTGAGGTTTTTATGTGGCACCCTCTATGCTTAAAATTTCAAAGCAAATTGTAAAGCATGATTTTCAACTCATGCACAAGAGAGACAGGAAAAAAAAAATTAAGTGATCTGTCCAAGGCAGCTTCTCAACCAGCACCTGCTCTCAGTACAAGCCACTCAAGCCTGGGCACATTTTTGTGCAACAGAAAGACACAAATACCCAAGCTAGCCTTGAACGTGCCAGCAGCAACACTGCCAGCAATATAAAGTTATCAGCATAATGCCCAAGGCTGTGCTCAGAAACAGGGAATAGCAGCCTCCAGAGCACCACTCTAACATAACCATGCTGTGAAAATATGCAAGCAATGTCAGCTGTGGGCATGGTGCCCACATGAACCTACCCATTCTTAGATAGAGCATTAATTTGCCTGTAGGTGGAGCTCAAGAATACGTATATAGTTCCTGAGTATGTGGGATGACTACAGTCCGTTTCATGCACGTGCCCTAGCTCCCCCTAGAAGCTTCACAAGCCTTACATCAAAAGCTAACACAGAAGTTTTTGATAGGGATGACTACAAGGTCAAAGCCACTTAAGCGTATATTCAGAATAAGGCATACCTGACTGAAAAGGTGGACTGTTCTCACTTTAATATATATAACTCAGTAATTTTAATTACCCATCCCTTTAACCTATTCAGAGAAGCAACTGTTTCTCCCAGGGACTCCTTTCTTCTCTTGTCCCCACATAGACTTAGGCCCTTCCCTGTGAGCCACAGGGAAACAGATCACAAGGATACACCCTCAAAGACCTAACATAACACCCCATGCACTACCAACCAAGTCTCCGTTTTCATGTATCTTGATTGTACAGCAGCGAAAGTGTGTTCTTAAGGAGGCCTTATACTATGAGCAGAACCAGATAAGCGCCTCTTTTTGCATTCATTTGATTCCCTGATACCAAATAGGAGGAGAGCCATTAGAAACATTAGCTTTATCTCATGCTCTCTCATTGAGAGGTGAGATTTTAATAATCTATTTTGTTAATTGCCGATATATAATTTTTCAAATCTGAACAGGTTTTTCAATTGTTATTTTACTGTTTATGCATGAAAAATAGAAAATCATGATATGTTAGGAGGCATCCTATAGAAGTTCACAGATAGTCTGTTAAATATTTCAGATGACAATTATTAAAATAAATTTCTCTGTCTTAGTAATAGGACGGTACATCTCATATTCTGCTCCAAGTTATAGCCACTGTCATCTCTCAAGAATGGCACTAAATAATACTCCAGGTTACTCCTCTACAATGCTATCTGAACATAACTGGGAACAAAATTTCATGAATGTGCTGCTTCACAACATAACTTCACAAGGTACCTAAGCCAGGATCATATTTCCAAAGGCACGATCAGATTTGAACTTCATAAGGCGAACATAGCCAGAGTGCTCCCACCTGAGAAAACAACATTCATGAAATCCCTATTAGCTTAGTAACACCATTTAAGATGCAAAGCCAATATGCAACTTGCCCAATCCTGATTCCATTTAAAAACAGAGTTAATCTATATTAAAGCTACTAATAGATATAAAGGGATTCTGGATTTCCACCAACACAAATAAGACTAGGGTATGTCTCCTGTTGGGGATCTTGAAGGGCAGATGGTCCCATTACATATTTTTATTATAACAGAGTGCCTGAAATGATTCGCTAAGCTAGTATCCACTAGGGATTAGTGGACACATGTGTGATCACATTTGGACAGTGTATGTGTTCAGGGGTGTTATTTTAAGAAGTACTTGAGAAAATTAGGAACTAGACAAAAAGCAAAGCCTTGGAATTTATGCAAGTAAAAAACAGTAATGGCCAGGGAAATCAGAACAGCAAGTGCAACAGAAGCCAGCAGAGAGCAGCATTAAGACTGATGATCTTTTGTTTCTTACATTCTTATGACACGTTTCTAAAAATTTCACAGAAGTTGCAGCATCATTTGTGGCAAAAAAGCTGAAGGAAGCCCAAGGCGAGCTTGGGCAGAACCAGCCACAGAAGAGAATGGCTTCATAGCAATCCAAGGCACACTGACAAGTGCAGAGAAGGAAATCCCCATTGAAGGAACGAACATGACAGAGTGTTTGTTGAGCAGAGTACTTGACCTGGTTCAGTTTGCCTTGTGGCAATGAGCGGGCTAACCAGTACCACCAAAAATGTAAACAAATGCAGGAAAACAATGACAATAGCTGGAAAGCGAAAAGGCAAAAGTCTCGGAGGTTCCACGGAGAGTCCCAAAACTGAAAACAGTGACATTCAAAACTGAAATTGCAACCCTCAAAGTGGCAACCCTCAAGCTGTCCTCCCACAGTTTAGCATCCAACCTTGTCGTTGCTGAGATTTTTACAGGATTTTTGTTTATACAGTTGAAATTAATGTAAGAGTTAAGGGCTCAAGTGAACATACACAGTGTTTCTCTAAAGCATGTAAGGACCAGACTGCAAAAGGTTTCCCTTTCTTCTACATGTTCACTTTTCACAACAGAAACATGTTTCATTGCAGAGCTCTCTATTTTGCATATTAATGACCTGATTTTGAATCTCTTAACTTTATAGAAGTTGGCCAAATAGCCATGAATTTAGAACTAAGCTTAGAAAAAGTTCTCAAATATACATTACCCCATAACATGCTTTGTGTATGTAACAGAAGATAAACCACACTAGCTCAGCAACAGACTCAAAACTCGTATATAAAAATATTAAAATTATGGGAATGTTGCGATATTTCTGTTGCCCACCATCACTGAAGTGGCAAGAACTTCAGGGGTTCTGGTAATCTTTATAAGCTGATAGAATAAGCTAATTTTCTAGTTTGTGCATGCCAGCACAGGCACAATATAACAAACAAGCGCAACAATGGCTAAGGAGTGGACATAGACAATAGTACCACATAATCCTCACAGGCAAGCTTAGGAAGCGTGGATTAGATGAGTGGACAGTGGTGTGAATTAAACAGTGGCTGACACATAGAGCTTAGAGTGTTGTGGTTAGTGGCACAGAGTCTAGTTGGAGGTCTGTAACAAGTGGTGTTCCTCAGGGGACAGTACTGAGTCCAGTCCTGTTTAATATAGTCATCAATGACCTGGATGAAGGGGTAAAGTATACCATCAGCAAGTTTGCTGATGACACAAAACTGGGAGGGGTGGCTGACATGCCAGAAGGCTGTGCCGCCATACAGCGTGACCTGGATAGGCTGGAGAGTTGGGCAGAGAGGAACGTAATGAAATTCAACAGGGCCAAGTGTAGGGTACTGCATCTGGGGAGGAATAATCCCCTGCACCAGTACAGGTTAGGGGCTGACCTCTGGAGAGCAGCTCTGTGGAAAGGGACCTGGGAGTCCTGGTGGACAACAGGATGACCATGAGCCAGCAATGTGCACTAGTGGCCAAGAAGGCCAAAGGCATCCTGAGGTGCATCAAGAAGAGTGTGGCCAGCAGGTTAAGGGAGGTCATCCTCCCCTTCTGTTCTGCCCATGTGAGGCCGCATCTGGAGTATTGTGTCCAGTTCTGGGCTCCCCAGTTCAAGAAGGACAGGGATCTGCTGGAGAGAGTTCAGCAAAGGTCTACTAAGATGATTAGGGGATTGAAGCATCTT
>VZSZ01007132.1:78542-173363 GCA_013398815.1 Ibidorhyncha struthersii
CACCCTAATGCTGCTACTTCTGTGGAAAAAAATTACCCTTCCCCTCATCCCTGGTGTCCGTTTTCTCTGATTGTACTGAAGAGGGTCATCAAATGCATAACATTAATGAATACTCCTTAGTGTTCGAGACAACTAACTGCTCTCTAGCCTTATGCATGAATTTCATTTCTGCCTGGAACCAGTGAAGCCCTGCATCTCCTCAGGTCTGTTCTCTATTCCCATTCAATGCAGGAATAATTTGAAGCAGCTTTCTCCTCCCAACCCTGCAAGGAAGAAGCACAGCCACAGCAGACCTCTAAAGTTTTCCTAAAGGCTACTGTGAGCTCCTATACAATCAAAAAATCTACACCTTAAGAGTGCAGGAAATAAAGCATAGGCAACAATGCAGACTAGTTATGGTGGGACAGCAACCCTGCGTACTGCTCAGTGGTGGCAACTCCCTTCACTTAGGAAGCAAAAGACACAAAATAAGTTAACTGTGTTAGTAACGTATTAAGCCCTGAATGGTGCTGATCCTTGCAGTACTCCTGACCTATCTAGCAAAAGAGGTCACTGGCCTACACAGTCTGTGCATCTCCTCTGTGAAAGACTACCTTACTCGCAGCAGACATATCCGAACAGGACAGCTACCAGTCATCATGTTATGCTTATTTACAGTGAAAGTAGCAGGATTTTTCTCTAGATCACTGGGTGATACATTGCAACACCTAGGACCTGGATTCAAGTCCCACTGAACTCCTCTCGCATAAAGTTGGCATCAGGTGACATCCAGAAAAAAGGCACTGTGGGCAGTCAAGATTAACTACTACAGCTTCTCCAGCTATATCAGTTGTTAAATAGAAGTCATTGATTCATCTGGCAATGAATCACCTGAGCCTCAAATGCTGTTTAGTAGCAAAGTCCCTCCAGGAATCTCCAATTAAGACAGATGATCCCTGATGAACACTAATGAGGAAGTAAGTGTCTAGCTCCTTCTACTTGATTTAAAATGGCCATAGACACCATGCAAAAGCATAATAACAATAATAAAAAAAAATAGTGTACCAGCAACAGAAGAAACTGAACAAAAGATGACTATCATGGAGACTCCCAAATATAACATTTGAGAAACTTCCAGCTCTTGGGGGGTGAACAGTTCATCTGTATATTATGTTTTATTGTTGCACAGCAGATGCAATCCAATATTGAATTTACCGGAATTGTTGAGGCAACAGAAAGATACTGTAGGAATTAAGCAGTAGGGCTCAACGGTGAAAAATCATTTTGATGATGTGTGGCAAACTCACTTTAGAAAGCATGGCAACTTACCTGGTTTCAGTTTGTATCACTTTTAACATCAAACTTGGTACTGACGTCAGTGATTCTGTATTACTACTGAAGAGATTCAGGAAAAAATATTTTGGGCAGCTTTTGGCATAGAAAGGGAGCACTCACTAGTCTTGTAAGTCCTCCAGATCGAAGGACAAGACCTGGACTAAGACAAAAGCAGCAAGATATTGTTCTATATCGGTCTAAAAAGGTAAGATTTCAGAAGGGAACAAAATTAAGAAACTCAGGAAAGCACAGAACACTTGCACAGAAGAGAATTATAAACTATAGTATAAATGTTTTAGTAGTTTCCCTTGTTACGAACTTAGATAACAGACGAGTATTTAAAAACAAAATACCATGACATTAAAAAGGCTTGGTCATACCCCATTCTGTTATGCCAAACTCACATTTACCAAAATTCCAAAGTATATACTTGAAACAAAAGAGAACTACGCTTAGAAGTCTTAGGTATTTTTTCAGCAAAGATGATTTTTTTTTTTCTTTTGGTAAGCTGAAACTGTGGTGCCCCATGTATTTACCCGAGAGCTGAACATACTGACAACCAGTGAAAAAAAATGGGTACTTTGAGGTAGAAGTCTTTTATACTGCTCTGTAGCTTAAAAAGAGAGAAGAAATGGAAGTCATGCCACAAATATACATGATCCTACAGGTGTCTCTTAAATGTTGCCTCTGAAGTCCTGTTGAAAGTGAAAGCGGGAAATGATTCAAACATGCTGTTTTTCTGCTGCCTTCCCCGCTACTTACAATCCTTTAGTCATCATACCCAGTGAACAAAAATTAAACCAACCTTCAGGCTGCTCTAACCTAAGCTGTGACAGTGAATCACAGACACATAACCATCTGTTGGATCTCAGGTTCCTCTGCTTATGCCATTCCTGAGCTGCTAGAGAAGGCTACCTCCCAAACCAGCTTTTTCTAGGCACATCCTTTGGCTCACACAGAGCCTTTTAGTTTCTGCCTAATCCCCCCCAAGGTCTCTCAGGGCCAAACACATGTCTTCTACTCAGAAACACTTCAGTTTCAAAACTACAAGGAGTTGGAAAATGATGCTTCCTTTCACAAATCAAGAAGTATACATTTTCTCAAACTTACCCAAAAGTCAGTGTAAAACCTCAAGATCCAAATTCTGTTTGAAAGCCACAGGAAAAATTACCACAGGCTAGAAATAATTTTAAAGATAGGGCGTCTGTTTGTCAAGTTTTGTATAAATTGTAAACTCGGTTTTCACTGATCCTTGCTCATTTGTGAGCAAAAGTAAACACCTTTTTAACATGGTAATCACTCATCAAGCTTGCTGCTTATGCTAAGACTGGATGCCTTAGAGAATCACAAGTACTCCTAATTACTGGGAAAGTCAAAACCAGCCCCAGATAAAGTGTCTGCTACTTAGCTCTGTCTCTCCTCTACCACAAGTCTTCTCAATATAAATCTCTACTACTTCCAACCTAAAATACTACCACTGAGTATGACATTCTAGTCATGACCCCCCTTTCTCCTCTCAACAGGTAGAAATAAAAGGTGAAAAAGGGATTGTACTGGGATTTTTGTGCTCTATCTACACTTCTTTACTGACAGCTCAGAGCTGCTATGGTATGAAATGCTCTAAACATAAAAGCAGCTTCATCGGTGGGAGACTTAGGAACATCACCAAGCCAGAGGTATAAGGATGTGGTCTCAGCTAAATGTGTTACGGCAAATACACTACTCCTTTTGTTGACAGCCATTACAACAGAACAACTCTAGGGAGTGAAGGGAAGTGTGCATGGGAGAGGGAGATGTTGAGAATATGTAAAAGCGGAAAAAAAACCTAATTTTTTTTTGTTGGTTTGGGTTTTTTTTTTTGTTTGTTTGTTTTTTTAAAACAGGTGACAACTATGTAATTGTTTGTCACCTTTTACCCTTCATAGTCTGTTACATACTTTTCTCCTTTAAGTTCCTGTGACAGTTTCAGCTGTGAAGCTCAATGCTGCAAACAAAATATTAGAGAAACAAATCAGCTTACCCTAAAACCAACCCAGGCAAGAAACTCTTGCTATCCACATTTTACACCATAAGGGAACTGGGAGCATAAGGATTAGGAGTCTCAAAATAATACTGATGGCAGAAGTAGGAAACGAACCCTGACTTTCAGTAATCATGACACAACAGGCTGACTTAATCATCCCACTCTCTCCTTAACAAACCTGAATGCAAAGAAGGGATCAGAGGAGTACTGGATTTTAAATAAATAAAATCAGAAGCATGCTCATTCTTCAATCCCTGTTCACTCTTCACTATATGAAAGTCTTACCTGAATGTTGTACAGTGTAAGTGGCAAATAAAAAACACAAGGCAATGGAAAACGAGGCCTGCAGTGTTACTGTATTTTAAACTTATTAAAGAAAAACAAAGGGATGACAGTACTGGCCAACCCAGAAAGCGTGTGTATGTGTGCAGTGGGTGCATGCAAAGCTGAGACTGCAGAAGGACGATGGCATGATCTCATTTTTACATGGATTTACCTATGTAACTCTATGAGGTTCTGTGGAGGGCTCTTTATTTCATACTATCAAGTCGATCAAAACAGAGTTCCAGCTGCTAATAACATCAGCTCTCAGAATTGCTTTTAAGCTGTTTATGAGCCTGCAGGGCACCTGCAAAAAGGTTTATTTTGGGATGTAAAAACAAGTGTATTTTCATGCAGGCTTACAGAATTTTAAAAACAAAATACTAGAGACAATCTTCAGCTGGAATAAGCTGTCCCTTCATTTCAGTAGAGTTGCCTCCTCATATTTACAGATTTCCAATTGACCCTGTCAGAAATATTGGCAACTACTGCTTTTAAAATAAGACAAGCATCTCAGTTTTTTTTTGTGTTTTCATTGACCTTAAGTCAAAAAAAGCTCCATCCTTCCACCCCCCCAAAAAAAACCAACACAAACAGAACAACCCATCATAAAGTCAGAATACTGACATTTCCTTCCCTCCCTGGTTGTGGACCCAGGCTGTTGTGCTCTGTCCCAGAAAGCAGAATAGTTGATTTTAACTGAAATATCTTGTGAATATTTTTTAAGGTCAAGGATCTCACCCATCATGCTTCCATTGCAATTGGGGGTGGGGAGGAAGACAAAAATAAGTTTGAATTGATTTGATTAATAAACATGCTAATGTAAGATTCCTTTGTAAGCCTCCTGTTAGAACTGAGATTGCAGACGGTTTAAAAAAAATCCATTGTCCTATTTCTCAGTCATGCCCATCCTCACTTAAACTTAGAATTGAACTGACACAAGCAAAACACTTTTTCTCTGTCACATCCAAAGCCAGTAAGAAGTGTAGAAGTCCCATTCTGGGAAGGATAAGCTTTTAAGTTTGCTAGCTCTGCAGATTACTGCAGGACATTTGGGTAATGAAGAGGCTACATCTGATTTTTTCACTACTATAAGCTAGTACTTACCTAATTTGCACAAAAGCTTAAGAGATCAAGGCTTGAAAGTACTTAAAATTGACCAAAGCAAGCAACTTGTGAGATTCAATATTCTTAGGAAAGCAAAAATTCCTAATGGAACTTCTGCTAAGTATTCTTTTATTTATTTTCCCACTTGAGCTCCAGGATCTCTTCTGGCCCCAGCCTCTTGCTTTACCTGAAGAAGCTCTGACAGCTGGAAATCACTGACCCGTTCCAGAACCGCAAGGCCAGTGAGCACATCCTGCTTGCAACCTGCCTGTTCTCTAGAAAGATGTTTTGTAGTCCAAGGACAAGGATGCTTTGAAATTGGGAGAGGAATTTGGGATACCACAGCCATTGTTCCTGCTGTTAATGACTGGAGACACATCTTTTTTAAATATGGTAATTTAAAAAATAAAATTACTATAATACATTTAAAACAAAGAGATTAATGAATAATTCATTAGTATATGGATGGTGTAAATGCATCCTTGCACTTAAAGTAGATTAACTAATATCTGAAATAAATCATTACAAAAAATGTAAATGAGTTTTCCACTGCAATCATATTTTATTCACATTGTATGACATGGTATTTATAGCTGTGTTCAGTGTATAGCAATAAATAACATTATGAAAACAAAGCCATCTAGATTAAGTTCATGCTATTTAAGTGGGCTTTAGGCTGTTTTCTAGACACATATGCACTTCTCTCTGGAAACAGAAAAAAGGCAAACTCGACAGATGATGAATATCTCCATTTTCGATTTTTCACAAGGACCTTGTTACCTCTGCGATGCCTATGTGCAGCATGCTAGATGCTAAACTAAACAAGATCCTGAAATTGGCCCTAAGGCATGAATTTTTACATTATTGGAAACGTTATTTTGAAGAGCTAAAAAGACCAAAAAAAAAATAAAATCAAAACACCAAAAGACCCCATGAAAACAAATAGGTCTCTAAGCTGTCGACTCCAAAGATTATTCTTCCCCCCCCCCCCCATATTCCACTAGTATAAGTGAAAATACAATTTTAAGCACTTTTGCAACTTTCATAAAACATCACCCAATTCTCAGGCAACAAGAACAAAACCAACCCCGGTTTTCTTTTAATAGATATTAAAATAAGGATATGGGGGTTTGGGGGTGAACTGAAATATTCAAGATCAATAACAAAACCACACAGCCATTTTACATTTCCTTCTTTCTTTCATAGAACTTCAGTATCTGAACCTTCCCCTTCTCTCAGGCCAGGGTCAGGGAAAAGTGTTCTTTCAGCTAAATGATCTCGTGCAAGCACATGTATGCAATCAAGTCAACACGAGTGTTCAGTAAAAGCTCTAACAGGAATCTCTGCACCCTCAATCTTGTCACCACAGTGAGGATTCATTAGTTATTGGGGTCTCCAATATTGCTACACACTGACTTCTGTCGAGATCCGTAACTGCATCTCTGAACTTCCCTATGAGCGTCTGCATCTGCCTTTCACAAAGTTTAAGCTGAATTTATTATAGCAAGCCCAGAGATGATCCAGTCTGCTCAGGAGCACCTAGAAACTCAAACTGTAGCGTTTCAATATTAATTCCATACAGCATAGTTTCTTGAATGTAATAAAACTCATAGACCTATTGAAACCTCATTATATAATGACAGCAAGTATTATCAATAGCATTCAAGAAACATACCTTAGGGAGATACAGATTTAATGCTTGGTTTACATATGAAATTTTTGTTCTTTCATTTATTTTTTCCAAGGTGCCCCAGTATATTCAGCTAATTCCTGGCAACATAAATTAAGCTTTGCTCCTATATTTCCAGTGCCAGGTAGTCATGCTAGACTGAAAACATACATTCTGGACCAAATTTCAGGCAATAGTAAATCTGAAATGAAGTTTACTTTATACTGAAACTATGCATTATACTAGAAGTGTTGACATAAATTATAGCATTATTACATGCATATAAAAGCTTTCTTTGTTTTCTAGGATTTTTTTTTTTGGGCTGATTTTGGTTTTGGTGTTTTCTTTGGTGTGTTTTTTTTTTGTTTGTCTGTTTTATTTATTTATTTTTTTTAATATAATTAACTAGTCTGTTAGACTGCATGAGTGTTCACACAGCATCACAATAATTTTTGTCCCTTTTGATTTTTGTAGTAAAATGGTCAACTTCAAGAACACATACAAGACTTCAGAAGGAATAATTAGGTTTAGAGAGTTTATCTTATCCTGACCCAGTTCTTGTCTCCTGAGTTCCAAAGTGAGGTGTCAGTGGGAATTGACTAGGGAAAAAAAAAAAAACAGTGACCCTCAAAACCAAGAGATCCTGCCTTTACCCAGGAGAGCAGATTTAGCCCATATCCTTTCTCAAAAGGACTGCAAAGTAAGAGAATATTTGTTAGAACCAAGAGACAAGGACTTCTAGCCTGTCTCTGTACCACACTACTTACAATTTAGACTCTTTCCTCAAGAGCTAGACCTTGCATGGACTTCTTAAAATTAAAACATCCACTATCTCCAATCACATTCAAGAAGTAGGAGGTTTCAGTATCTGGAGCGGATACATTTGCCTTAGAAAGAATGATACGGAAAAGGTTCTCTCATAAACAGTGTTCTACTTTGAGCAGTAACAAAAGTACAGAAACTCATTGACATTTGCCTCCATTCTGTATCAAGGACATTTTGATTCTGGTGTGATCACTTCAGAGAATTTCATTTCCTAATTCTTGTGTTTGGTCTTAATACGCTTACAGGAGTATCTTTCTCATAAAGAGATATGCTTGCTTGAACAAAAAGTATCTTTCCCATAGGCATCTGATACTGCCTAAAGGCCTCGAAATGCTATAGATTACCCACATACTTCACTGTTCTGGTTGTTGCCTGCCCTCTCTGCTGTTAAGCTGTACTGCATTCCCAGTCTGAACTTTCCTCAACTTCCAGACACTGGATCTTGCTTTTTCCTGATGACACACAGCTTCTTCTCTACTACAACCTCTTTGTGTAGGTACTCAGAGGCTTAAGCTAAAAGTTTCCAAAATGATTCAGATATCGAAGCACTGTTTCACGTAGAGTTGCTTACGCAAGGTCTTTTAATCAGTATTACTTATAAAGAATCGTGACACCGCACAGGCCACACGAGCATCACTGTTCCACGTGTAACTCAATATCCAGCTGCAAATACGCTTGCTAGGAACAGCATCCAAGGAGTCAACGTGGGCATCATTCCTTCACTGAATGGCTTGACTTCAAGGACACTAGTAAAAAGAAACACAGTGGCACTACTCACATTTCCATACACTTCCCAGCCAGGAATCTGCAAAATGTCTTTGTGTATTTGTTTGGTTTTAGCAAGGGTGCATAATCAAAACTATTTCAGCATTTCTCTGAAATTAGAACATCTGTTACGTACCAAGAGAGATGTCCTAAAAACCTACATAATGCTAGTTTTTATTTTTCTATTAAGCAGCAAAGCATTCTATATTTATGTGCATCAGCATCAGGATGCCAGGGACTTTATATATACATAAGCTGAACACTCATCTGTTAAACACTGCCAGTAATCAAATCCTATACTTCCAACCCTAGCATACAAGATTTTTGAATGCTTTTTCCCCCATTTTAGGACACTAATTTCAGCAAAATTCAGCTGTCAAAATTTTTTGGTTGCAGACACAGCCTGTGCTTCAAGACCACTGTTTCTCAACTCAACCAGAAACTGGAATATTAAAGCACTCCTTGAAAGATTTGTCACTGATCTCTCAGGATTCCCATGACTCCCTGATAGATGTTTTCTTTCTGCCACTTCTTCCTCTTCTCTTACAGAAGGTGTACCATCTTATGTATGACTTCTCTGTAGAGTAATTAGAAGAAAAATATATAAGAAAAGGCATACTTACCATAAGTCTACTTCACAAATAACAAAACTTGCTATGGATACAAGTTTAAACAATGGCCAAGGTCAGAGAAGTAATAGGTGCTAGTCACCCCACCCTTCCCAAATCTATAAGGTGCTTGAATCATGTCTAGTCTCGTACACCCAAATAAATGAAAGGTCTCTTGCCTTTCCTGCTCTCTGAAAAAAAGAAGGGATTGAAGAAGACTTTTATTGTGCAAATGTGAAGGCTGACTCTAATCGTCACATCTGTGCAGGTGTACGTGCTCTCTGGATAGACCCTCTGCAGCCCAAAACCTTGTGCAATTGTATGTTTGTACATGGGCAAAACATCTGGCGTTGTGTAGGGGTATCGCGCTGTACTGTGAGTCTGTGCCTTTTTGATGGACAGTGCGGTGCCCCACAGCTCAGATGGAGGAGCTGGGAGACTGGCATTGGGTCATGGATTCCCCTGTGACATTCTGGCAGACATCTGCAACAATCTGGCACCAATGCTCCTCAGCTGCCTTTTGAAGATCATAGAATGGTTTAGGTTGGAAGGGACCTTGAAGATCATCGAGTACCAACTCCCCTGCTATGGGCAAGGACACCTCCCACTAGTCCAAGTTGCTCAAAGCCCCATCCAGCCTGGCCTTAAACACCTCCAGGGATGAAGCTTCCGCAGCTTCTCTGGGCAATCTGTTCCAGTGTCTTACCGCCCTCAAAGTGAATATAGCTGAGAGCACCTTCCAACTCTGGAAAAAGCCAAATAAACAGCAACAAAACTCCCCCAAACCACCAACGCTTCTGAAAGCATAGGTATTAAACACAAAGATTACTATATATAATGTAGAAAAGGTTACGGTTAAGAACTGCTGACATTGAGATGGGACTCCATGCAGAGGTCACCAACAAAAATCCTTAGAGAATTAAATTAATCCGATGCCTTGAAAGTGATACCTTCTAACCTTTGATAACCTCCTTTAATTAAAGTTTCCCTTCAAGCCTCTAAACAAATATCACTGAATTAGGTTGTGTTAAACTTCCTCAGGGGCTGTGTTGGGGAACAGACACATTGCAATCAAAATGTTAAACAAATCTTATCATGAAGCAGAAATAAGACTTCTTAATTTACGTATATCCTACTCTATTTCCTGTTTATGTTATGATGAATGGTTTAGCTTGCATTGATTGCTGCTGCTGTTTGCAGTAATGCATTTTTTTTTTGTAGGAAAAACGGGTGTTTTGGGTTGGGTTTTTTTTAAGCAGAACGAGAAAATAGAATAATTATCCAGCTATTCTTCAAACTACACACATGTAGGGCACACTAAAGAGGCTCAATGATAAAACAACATATGAGCATAGGAAAAAAAACAACAAAAATAAATGAGCCCCACCATCACAACTTACAGGAGACATTTCTCTGGTTGCAGTTTGTTTGTTTTAATGTTATTATTTCTAACAATCTGTTATCTGATTTTTGTTCCCCCAGATGTTTCTTCCCTTAGATTTTTGTTTTCTCTCAGAAGTTTAATTAAAAAATCCTACCCTAACAAACACCTAACATTTTGAAACATTTTTTTCCTTGCCTCAAGGAAATCTGAATACAGGGTTTATTCATGCTTGCATTTAGTGGATAGTTGTAGTAATATCTCAATTAGCTTATTTTCTGCCTTTAAACTCCACAAATAGATGGCATTAGGAATGAACAGAGCTGTCTTGGATGAAGACTAAAAATTCATCTGTATGATATTAATTTTTCTCTCTCAGCTGGGGGCTCGGTTTCAATAGACAGCTTGTAGCAGTTCCTGAATTCTAAGGCGGTTGTCCAGCAAGTACTGCAAAACTACCAACACCTTGCCATGTTCTCACATCCCTTGGGCTGTGCAGTTAAGAACATTGCTGCTTTATGCTGGAAACCTGAGATAACATTTGTTATAGGAGTATACATTCAAGGCAGTGGAATGCAGCTGAGCCCCTTAAGTCCACTAATCAAAGTGACAACACATCCATAACACCAACGCAGCATCACTAGTGCTAGCTGAGAATGAGATAATGACGCATTAGACATCCTACAACTCAGCAAAATTAAAATACCTCGTAGGTGTGGAGCAATTCCACTTTATGGAGAGAAGTTCTTGTAGTTCAGGTTGAAGAACAGCCTTTAAGATGCCACAACTGCTTGCACCAAAACATCGCTAGCCCTGATATCACCAAGTGGGGACAAGGATCTGACTCAGAGTACCTCTGAGCATCCTACATTCAGGCTGTAGATGCAGACACTCCCTAGAGAACAGAAGCTATTGTCTGCCTGTTTCTCACCAATACAAAAGCACAGAAGGGAAGAATGTAAAAACAAATGAACCAGAAAGAAAAAAGAGGGAACAGGAATGGGATTAAAGCTACAGTTAAATTCCATGGAGAGGAAGGTGGTCCCTCTAAAAACTTTAAGCTTCTACCTCCTGTCCCTCTCCAGAATGAAAAAGAAACTGTTTAAACAGAACTGACTTTTGAAAACATTATTACTTGTGGAACAAGAAAGGTATTAAAAACAAACCAAGTGTTTTAGTTTGGAGGCTTTCAAATTTCTCTTGGAAGAGGAATTTCCCCCTGCCCCCCAGCAGTGGCTGTGTGTCCAGAAGGGACTGGTGAGTGCCCACCGGCTGTGGGAGCTGGCTGCACCCCTCTTACCACCCTCTAGCTCAGGTCTGAGCTCTGGTCCTGCACACTTCCCTCCCCTCCCACACATGCCCCAGCCTCCTTCATCCTCTTACCCCAAGGAGACCTGGGCAGAGGCACCAGAAGGAGCTGCAGTGCTCCCCACCCCTGTGGGCTCCCCGATGTGGGCAGGCAACCAGGACACAGGGGCACCCTAAACATCACCCCTTCTGCAGGACAGCTTTTGTGGCACCAGGACCTGTTGCAAGAGCCATTGATGGCAGCTTTCATACCACCCCTTGTGTAAGACCTTTATAAAGGTCTGATCTTGCCCAAAATGAATAGCTCTGTGCTTAGAGAACACCGAGAAAGAGGCGGCAATAGTGATAAATGCCTCTATTTGCTTTTGTTTTCATTTTAAAATTTCCTTTCTTCCTCTACCCAACCTCCAACTTGAAGAGTCAAACAAACACGTACAAACACCACAGATGGTATTGATACTGTCTGATTCTACATAGGGTGGTATCTTCAGATACCAAACATACAGATTTTTTAAAATGTTAAAATATCTCACCTGACTGTTGCAGATATTTCACCTCTATACATATTTTGCAAAACCTGTAAACAGTCTAACCAAATTAGTAGGACAGGAGGCACATCTCACAGAATTTATTGCTTATTGATGGGGATCAAAACATTGCACTGATTATTTTATTTCACCACTCTAGTGCACTGTTGTCGTGGTTTAGGCCTCAAACCAGGACAACTGTCTAAATCTAACCTGGAACAAAAGAGTTGATATTTATTGTCATAAATAGACAAGGAATAATAGCCTAAACTGTACTACCCTGTCTGTAAATAATTGCTGCCTGGCCAGTATCACCCTCACAAAATAATTTCTCGAGTGTTCGCTCTCATTACTTATTTTTTTGGTAACTATTAACACCACACCCACAAGAGCTGTCTAGCAGCAGAATCTCACGAGTGAATTGCAGATGTATTGCAGATACATCTAAGAAACAAGTTCAGTCAAATCAATAGAAACAGGCAAATTAATCTTAGAAGGAACTTCATCAGGATAAACTTTGCTCTCACTTTTCTGATGTCAGTTGGAGCAACTTCCTTCCTGCAATGGTGTTGCTCTGAACAGGGCTGGTACAGCAGAGTAGGAATTTGATTGACTTAACTATGGATGAGCAACAAGTAAGATTCAGTTCCTGCCTCTGAAAACACTTTTGATAATCATAGAATGGTTTAGGTTGGAAGGGACCTTAAAGATCATCTAGTTCCAACCCCCCTGCCATGAGCAGGGACACCTCCCACTAGACCAGGTTGCTCAAAGCCCCATCCAGCCTGGCCTTGAACACTTCCAGGGATGGGGCAGCCACAACTTCTTGGGCAGATGCGAGTGTGCAAGTGTTTCTGCTGGATTTGTGAGATCTCCTCAATAGTTTCAGCAATTATTTGGCTAAAGCCATGCCACGCTGGGCAACATGACTACGGCTGTCCAGTTCTGCCTGACAATCCCATTGCTCTGCCCAGAGGGTGCCACTCTCAGCTCTGCCACTAGGTATTTTCATCTACTTACTTTAATAGGGAGAAAGTAGCTTTACCAATGAATTTTATAGCCTGATTTGCAGTACTGCCCTGGGAGAAAAAGCTGGAAATTTACAGTTAGAAGAGTTTTAATAGCAATACATTACAATAAGCTTATTAAATAGAAGCCTGTGATTGAAGGCGATTGCACAGCTTCTGTTGTCTAGGTAATTAACAATATTGTATGGAGGGACTTGCTTGCAATACATTTAAGATTTTAAATATTTGCAAAGTATTCCCCTTCTTCTTACCTGCCCAGACCTAATCAGTTGTTATTGCTATTCTTTATTACTTGTTAAGCACCTTTCCTGTGCTTGGTGCCTGCGGGATGCTTCCTAGCAGAGTGTAAACAGTATTTGAGTTGTAAGGAGTGTAAAGGGGATTTTTTTATTCTGGCTATGGGAGAGAGAGCCTTTTACCTTCCCGCTCCTTCAGCACGGCTCTTGCTGCTTCATGTCACCAGGCAGGGCTTCCCCCAACTGTGTTGTGACCCACATGCTCCTGGAAAGGACCGAGGACCACACTGAGCTGGCTCCCCATAGAATCATAGAATCGTTGAGGTCGGAAGGGACCTTTAAGATCATCGAGTCCAACCATTAACCTAACCTGACAAAAACCACTTCTAAACCATATCCCTAAGTACCACATCTACCCTTTTTTTAAACATCTCCAGGGATGGCAAATCCACCACCTCCCTGGGCAGCCTATTCCAATGTTTGATAATCCTTTCAGTGAATTTTTTTCCTAATATCCAATCTAAACCTCTCCTGGCTTAACTTGAACCCATTTCCTCTCATCCTATCGCTTGTCACTAGGGAGAAGAGGTCAGTCCCCATCTCTCTACAACCTCCTTTCAGGTACTTGTAGAGAGTGATAAGGTCTCCCCTCAGCCTCCTCTTCTCCAGGCTAAACGGCCCCAGTTCCCTCAGTTGTTCCTCATAAGACTTGTCCTCCAGACCCCTCACCAGCTTTGTTGCCCATCAGAAATAGGACAGCAGATGGAGATGTGGCTTGCCTCTGGCCCTGGCAAGTGACAGTTGTGCTGCCCTCTCCTTGTGAGTATGTCATAGTGGATGCAGCCTTACCGGGACAGCTGAATATGGAGTTTGGTAGACAGCCACCTCAACCTTATAAGTGATGGTCACCTATCATGGATTACTGTCCCACACATTCAGATTTTCTTTTTTCCAGTTTATTACTGACATGGGTGACCTAAGACTTTCAATTGTTAAGCTCTATTGATAAGTAGATATATTGATATTTACATTAACATATAAAGACATTCAGAGCTTTCTTGGCCATTTTGCTGGGTGTATAAGTCATTTTCAACCAAACATTTAGTCAGCTTGTAGAACTTATGTTTCCAAGAGAAGTGCTCTCCCATAAACTCAGGTACTCAGCCCAAGACTGAAGAACCAAAGACTTAATTTCCTTAAATAATGATTAAAACAAATGATCAGGCATCAATAGAGCTTTTAGATTTGAGTATGCCATAAAATTGCTATTGCAACCTTTGAAATTTTTTTAATATATTTGCAGAGAACACATTTGAACCCATTAATAACCCTTTGTTTTTAAAGCTACTTAGAGCAATACAAAAGAAGCTTTAGTTTTCACAGCAGGAGTAGGAGACTCCATCAGCCAGCACTGCAGGGGCAGGGAGCAGTGCACTGCTTTGTGAGCAGTGCCGCTCAGGAGAATAGAGCCGGGGCAAAGCCTTTGATAAAGGAGCAGGTAGTAAAGATTCAAGCAGGCAGCAGAGGAGTACTGCTTTAGCTTTAGACAGAAGGATATTCACTTCCTTGACTCAGGGGCAGAGGTCATTTACAGCATACCATACGTATTCTTGCACCCATGGATGTAAACCAGGCCTAGGATAGTTCAAATAACCTGCAGAAATTAGGTTTTTTACTGCATTTCTGCAGCTGTTATTTTTGCTCATTTTTCTACATGACACCCTTAACTCTTGAGGCCCTAATTGAAGCCGGGGGAGGGGGGGGATTCTGTCAAAAAGCTAATCGCTCCAAACAGATGAATGTCACAATAAATTAACCAATACTTAACGAAGTACTCATTCTCTGACAGTCTGTCACACAGCAGTACAGGATATACACCCGACTGCAGCTGAATGAAAAAAGCAAACCTGAAATTTTCCTTTGACACAAGCAATTCCCTAGGATTTTCACTTTTAAGAGTTTCTCAGCACAATAGAAAGGGAAATAATAACCCTGTATTACACCTTCATTGGCAGATTAAGCAATCTGCTATCTGCTTGGTCACAACCCAGATACAATATATCCATGCTGCTGTTCCTTTTGGTTATATATTGACACAGACACAAAAAAAGACCCCAGGGACAATAGGCCATCTTTTATTTTCCTCCATACTTTTATTTTTCCAGACCACCCACCTTAAGGCCCCTTAATGTGTGTCCATCTGCTCCCCTTGGCAACACCTGGTCCTCCTCCCTGCTCACTTTACCGGTGCCTCACGAGAAGTCTTCAATTTACCCTCTAACATGTGCTCCAAGGTTGTGCAGCAGAGCTTGACCTCTTCCCCTTCCTTATCTCTTTCCCCCACACCCATTTCCTGGGAAAAAAGCTGTTGTCAAACTGCAGCTATTTATAGGGACTTCCCATCTTGCCTCTTTTCTTTGCTTTGTGGCCAGAGGAGACAGCAGACAGCATTTCTGAGTGGTCATTCGAGAAGACACATAGAGTCTCATCCATCTCCTGTCTGCCAGATTGCATCTGTGAGACTGTTCCCAGCTCCGGGCATAAAACAAAAGACATTTCTTGTAAGTCTGGAGGGACAACAGACTGGTTAATAAGAGTATACGGCATGTGGTAAATGCACCGAGTATAAAAATAGCTGCCTCAAACACCTGACTTGTGTGAACACTTTCCTGAGCTCTGCTTCTTGCAAATGACTTTCCAAATAGTATTTTACCAAAATAAAAAACCTAAAAAACCAATACAGTTATATGTCTCCTACATAATAAGCTCCTGAGAGTAGACACTATCTCCAATTAGCTGTTTGCTTATCACTTCAAGAGCCTCCTGAATGCCCTTATGCAAACAGTCCCACCCAAAAGCATGACATTTTGGCTTGAAATGCCAGAGGACTTGCAGGATTCTCCATAAAAACTTCAGTATATTGGGCATACTATGATAAAGTTTAACAGTCTCCAACCGGAGTGTTTTCAAGGTGCGTCCTATTTATACACATGGTATTTTTATTCATTCCTTTCTGTAGTTTGACAATTAAATCATAATTCAGCTTCAAAAAACCAAGTTGACATGTTTTTGTGGAAGGGATTGACATCAACAAATAAGTATGACAACTGACCCACTGTTCCCTCCATCATATGCATTCTTGCTGTCGTTACCATACACACCTTCCCCTGTACCATCAGGCCTCCCTAAGTGTCCCGTGCACCTCTCAGGGCAGTTCAATAAAAACATCTCTGAACAGGTGTCTCTCTGACTAATCAGTGTGAAACAAATTCTGCAAGGTTTCGCTTGTCTAAATTGCCATAAGATGTTCCTAGGCCTCAGTCATTACAAATCTTCCTCTCAACTCACTTATGGCCAAAAACTTGTGCAAGCATATGGTTTTCGTTACCTGTATATATACCTCAAAGAGGTATATATACACACACACACACTTGCCCCACTCCCATATGCCCAGTCATATTAGAGCACCTCAGCGACCCACAAACTTTCCCAGTCTTGGCTTCACATATAATAGAAATTCCAGCAATTCTTCCCCTCCTTTTTCAGCACTGGAACAAACTGCAATGCTAGGGTTTGTTTGCTTCTCTGTTTTTAAAAACCACAGTGGTACACAGCAATCTACTTTAAAGAAGTGGAGGTCTGTTTCTAAGGTGCCGTGTAAATTAGATTGCAAGCAACACCATATTTGCAGACAATATACAAGGAATAGAGCAACAACAGGTGAAACAAAACAACATATCTGACCAAGTGCTAAACTGAATAGCATTAATGTCAGCAATACATCAGAAAACATTCAAAAGCAGTTTGCTGTTGCTCAAGTGTCACTTTTCTATTGTGGCGAGGATCAATAAGTCTTCCAAATGGCTTGACAGCCACACAGAACAGATTAGCATGGAAGTTAGTTTCACTTGAAAGACGACCACAGAAGATTAATTTGCAACCAGGGACTCCTGTGCACCTTCATGTTTCAGAATAAGAGCCTAAACAGAGAACAGAGAACAGAAAAGCACTCTCCTTCAGCAGAAGATAGGAATTTCGCCAAGTTAGAGAATCTTATTTGACTTATAGCTAATGCTACTTGGCTGAGAGGTAACAGGTGCATAAGTTAAACATGTTGCAGCACTATTTTAATATGACAACAGTGATGCCAGTAGCCAACCTACCTTGGTAATTTCCATAGCCCTTCATTGTGCCATCTCTGTCTGATTAGCAAGAGGTGTGCAATGTGTCCTGCTGGAGTCTCCGAAGTAAAGTTACAGAGCTAGAATACAATTGGTCAGCTTGGAAACTAGCACTGACTTTTTATAGTTTTTCTCTTCTCACATGAGTTTCTGGTTTGGTTTGGTTTTTATTAAAGCAAAAATAAACTTTTAAAAAATTTCATAATGTAAGATGTCTGCCTCCAAGCAAAAAAACCCTTAACCCTTTTGAGGGGCAAGTAGGCATTCATCTCAAAGAAGAAATAAAGGGCAAAAAAACAAGCCAAAGTGCTTTATTTAACTGGGACCAATCTTAATTTTAAAATACTATTTCAACTTTTTATCCCTGTTTCAGGTGAAGAATTTGGTTAAGCGACAGGGAGGTGCATAAAGATTTGCAAATCTGACCTATGTCAGTCTTTTCTGCCTGTAATTGTCATCAGTTTAGTGACATACAGAGAAAGAAGGATGATTTCTGCCATGCAACATTGACAGTCTCAGTCATTATCATGCATTTTGTGGTTCTAAAATTCTGCTCTCAGTAAAACACCAGAACAACAGTAATTCTCACACAGGAGAAAGTCAGTGGAGAAAGCTGTTGGCTCTATGGCCAGCCTTCCAGTTTCCAGCTGACTTCTACTGACTTTCAGCCCACACTGCATCAAATCTTCCCAGCCACTGGGCCAGCCCAAGAAATTTAACAGCCATCCCTACTTGAGCATGGAGGAGGATTACAGGCTATTTCCAACTTCCAGAGAAACAAAGTCCTACCTTCCCCTTCCAACACAGAACCCTCAAGTATCTAACCCTTAATTTTAGCATCCTATAAACTTCTTCAGGACCCTTCCATGTTTCTTTTAGGACTCAGTAGGAGCTTTAAATGGGCTCCACATAACACAGCACATTAACACAAATCGCACACAGGGTCCAAAACAATGAGATTTCCTATAACCAAGCCTTGTACTACAACAAGTCTTTGAGCATGGATAACGCACCCGATTCCTCCCAGCTTCTCTGGGCAAGGAGTGTGTTGTGGGGAGGGAAACAGTGACAGTTTGGTTTTTTTTTTATTTGTTTTTTTTTTTTAATCATTATTGTCGATTAAATTTGTCACAAAAGAAGTGTTTTATAGCTCCTTGTGTTTTGCCCACATGCAATAGATACTATGGGCTTCACAGCAGTTGCACAATTGCCTGTGATTGCAGGGGACAGGATGGGGACTGACAGGCAGCCCCTTTCATCACTACGTTTATGACTTTGGTGTAAACACGCAAAAGAAATAAGTGAATCCATGTGTTTTACAAGTTTTAATTTGTAATGCATGCATGGTTAGGATTAGTTAGGACTTGGTTGGGTTTGATACTGAAGAACTAGAATAGCTGAGAGAATGGACAATAGCTGATTTATCTTTGAAAGACAAGCAAGACCTACACAGGAGGACCATGGATACACTTTTACCTGCTTTATTGCACTCCTCAGGTCCAAGTTTGAAGGGGGAAAGTACTGGTCTCGCCATTCCCTGCACCCTTTTAGGCATAAAGTATACATCATACAGCATGGCACGCATGATACATTGACTTGCCCTGCTAAAGGGCAAGGAGAAGAGCTTCCTTCCAGGCATTCCCTTTTCCACCAAGGTACAAGCGGAAACCAAGATATTCTGGTAGAGGGAAATTTAACAAAACTGAAGTTTGCAAAATAAAACATTTAAAACATTGGAAACTGAAGGGTGCACTGGGTGCCCAGTAACAATCCAGAGTGAATAAAATATGACTACTTTGGTAAATACAAAATTTCTTTTAGCAGTTCTACAAAGCATCCTACAAAAATTCCAAATACACAAAGAAACTGGTACCCGTAGTGCAGCATTTAGAGGTAGACATCATCTTCTATAATACTGTTGTTTGGCCATGCTTTTTATTTCACCTTTTAAGGGGGAATAGTTTGAAAGAACCCAAAATATTCATGAGAAGAATATAAATACAAGTTGTCTGGCAGTCACCAGGTCAGAACACACAAAATTTAAATGCAAAGCAACAATATCTAGCACTTGTAGGTCAAATGTTTCCTCCTTAATTTTCATCCTTTTATTAATTTGGGGACTGGATTTTTTTAAAAACAAAGTCAGGAAGAAAAATTTTATTCCCCCCCCCCCCGACAGAAGATTTTGAAACAGTAGGTACATATTCCTGCATTTCAGAAAATTAAGGTATTAATTTTGGAATACCTACTTTGATATTCTTTGGGGTTTTTTTACCTACATTAAAATAGTTTGTCAAGTTTCGCTCTTTAATAGAACAATCAGACTACCAAAGAGTCCCACTAGAACTAGAATGTATCAGAAATTATTACTCTGTGTTCAGAAAAGCTAGAAACCACAAATGAAGAGATTTAGAGGGAAATCTAGTCTTTCAAGTGGGCAAATACATCCTAGTTCCAACCCCTTTCCCAACTGTGAAGTTCCCCCGACAGAGGAACACTAAATGCACCTGTGGTAAGAACAGAAAAATTATTACCTTCTGGGGAAAACCATGCTCCTTTATTTTAACATAAGGCCATCAGACTTCAGTTTTGGAAAATACACAGCAATACTCTATATATAGTACTGAGGGATAGTATTTTAGTGCTGCTCTAGCATGTTATTTATCTAAGTAACAAAGGTATCATCCTATTTTGTTTATGTTTTCACAGCAGATTGTTATCAAACTCAGTTTTTCCCAGAAGACAGCTGTCAAGTATACCCACAGAAAAAAATAAGCACAAGAAAGTCCAGCAGATTTTACTGTGTGCTCTGCTGCTTCTCCTGACTTATGTACATATTGCAGATCAATATAACCACTTACTTCCTATAAAGCCGATACCAGCAATCAATATTACTGACTCACGGCTACGTACATCAGCTAAGGACCACTCCTTCCCTTTTCCCCTAACCAACTTGTCCTTGGTGTGCTTGAAACAACAGGACATAGTGCCATTTCCATCTGATTTTCACGTGAGAAGTCATTACTGCATTGCTAAGTAATTCTCAGGTTCTCTATCTGCTGCTAAGTCCTTCAGACACAGGCTGTCAGTTGAGGCTCTTCCCCTGTACAGGCACATTAAGGCACCCTGGATTCTACTGTTTCTTGAAGAGCTCTCCCCAAATCAGACCTTGCGATCATTGTCCCTCTAGCCCCTCTGCCCGTAAGCTAAAAAGCTTCTTCAGGTTGTCCATCTTTGGGCTGAAAGATTCAAGCCATCTCCTAACTTCCATTTCCACGTGGTATGTATATTCTCTTTTTACTACAAGCATAGTTAGGCCTTTGATACAAAGTTAGTAGTACCATATTCCATACCTGCCATGTCCACAAATATTTTGATTTTGAACCAAGACTATTAAAACACATGAAAAGACATGGTTGCCTATCCTCTCTTACAGGTGAGGGACATTTTCTAGTAGCTTTGAAAAACCTTGAGCATTAATGCAATCATTTCACTAATACAAGCTTTCTTCTTGGCAAAATATTGGTCAACCTTTGTTACATCACCACCTCTGTAAAAAGCAAACATTTTGTTCCATTCTGATTCTTAAGAAAAAAATTAATTTTCCATCACTGATGTACACAAACAGCAGATGGAAGTTAAAGGGGACACATTTTGATACAGGGTATATATATCAGCGCCTCTTACAACAACTTAATGATCAATGAATATTTTATGGCTTGGGACCATTTTCCAGCATGATTCGCTTCTTTAATATCTTGTATTTGCAAACAGTACTTTAAACATTAAACTGCCTCATGTACATATTCTATTTCTTTGCCTCTTCCTATAGACCAAACATTCTTTATTGGCTACAGACTGCGATTAAAGCCATACCTATAGCTAATTAGGCAGTTGCCACAGCTCCCTAAATGAATCCTTATGTGGAAGCTACTCTTCAGTAATTTTAGCTGTGCATATAAATGAACTGATTATACTCACTTTGGCCAAACTGTATTCTGTCTACAACAGAGTCGTGGAGCACATACTTACGCTTTGGCTATGACACAGTATGTACTGGGCTTGTTTTTCCAGTCTTTACATAAGTGGGTAACATATTACATCCTGCAGCAATGTTATAAGTGACACAGATTATGTGTCACAAAACTGAACCTATGACGGGCACCAACTTACTTGCAAATGAGTAAAAGTTTGCCATTTATGTGGTAACTTCTGTGCAGACCTCAGATGACTTCAGAGGGTGCAGGGCTGGCCACTGCTTAAACTTCTGTAACTGGTCTTTGGACGCAGAGAAATAAATCCCAAGAGTATGACAGCCATATATCCCATATGCTATGCCCAAGAAATGCATCCTTTTCCAAAAATATGGATTCCTATTATTTTCCCTATAGTCCAGGACACCATGAGTCTATTTTTGTCTCCTTCACACTGGACCCAGGGTAACTCCAGGAGTCACAGCAAATGCATCAGAGGGCAATGACAGATTCACATCCCTTGTGGAAAAACTCATCAGGAATGTACAAACCACCTAAATAAGAATCAAGATCAGAATATTTGCTGGTATGTAACATGCTTCCTGGGCTGCTGAAAGGTTGTCACACTCCTCTGTTTTACCCCGAAGGCATACCACTGCTGAGGTGGCATGTCACAGCTGAAAAGCTTATGGTATTTCTTTCATTCCACTTAGAGGCATGCTATGCAACACAGCAACCCTAACTGCAAAATACCATCACAGATCCCATACATCGATCAAGCATATAGTGTTACTGGGCAACTTACAACAGAAGCAGCCATGAAAAGGCTAAGAAATTGGGGGAGGGAAGAACATCCATGTGCCTGTACTTTTTAGGTAGGTCACACATATGGTGGATTAGCTGTGTTTGGCATATGAACTTTCAGCAGAAGGTTGCTTATTTCACACTTGCAATTATCTGAAGCACACTTGTTTCTTATGCCTACTAAAGAGTTGTTTAAAAATCCTCTTCCTAATCAGATGGCCAAGCTGAGACGTAGGAAACCAGAGAGCTTGTATGGAAAACTTCGTTTCAGGAGCACTTAGGTTAAACACGGGTCATATACAAGCTAAGTACAAAGACAAACAACAACTGCAAAGCCAGATCTCACTTCAGAACCACATGGAAAATCCTAAACTTGGCAGAAGTCAGTGACAAAACTCCTATTAACATCACTGTTGCTTTAGATGTGTTTGTGCAAGGCCTAAGGCTGATGTATTCAGAGCACCCAGCAGGGAATGCCCTACTGCTCTTAGTAAATCCTGGCACAAGTCTCCACAAAAGGCAGCACTTGGCCAACTCAATTATCTAGGGTAACAGAATAGGATAACTCAGATTATGAAAGAAAAACAACAAAAAAAAACCCCAAACCCACCCACACTGACAGCACAAAACACAGATAACATTAGGTAAGAACACATTTAATACATTCACTTTTGACAGTATCCATTTGCAGATGTCTGTAAAAAGCAGAGGAAGCCTCAAGCACACCCAGGCAAAGCAGACTTGACATACACTGCCTTTCACAGCTAGCAACACCCCACTGCAGCTGGTGCTGCTGGGGAAAGGCTTACTGAATTCACAGCACCAGAGGTAATAGAAAGCTGGCAAGTTGTGTTAGACCCCATCCCCGCTGCTCAGCCCCTCTTATTCCACAAGTTGCTTGCTTCCCATGAAGGAAACAAATGTTAGATTTCTGTCAGCACCACTTCCCATGTGGGTAGCCATTGCTGTATCCAAGTCCTCTCAGGGCAAGAGCAGGGAAAAGGAGCTGGCAAGGTGAGAAGAACATCAGGTCTCAGGGGCAGGGATTGCTACAAGGAGCTGCGTGGGCAAGAAATTGTACCCAACTCAAATCAGAACCTCTTTTTGCAACATGCCCTGTCCTGCAGCCTAAAACAGAAGAAGCCAAAACCTTTTCATGTCCCATATCCTGAAGGGACCACTTAGGAGGCCAAGACCAAAAAGAAAAGCTTTGCTGCTTTGCTCCTGTGACATTCAATTTAGAGTGGAAACACCTGCCAGCTTGACCTGTCTCACCTACAGATGCCCCATCTTCAAAAGCAGATAGCCAGCTGGCAGGCAACCAGTGGGAAAAATGATACAGCTTAAAGGAAAGGAAAAAAAATAATCACAGGCAAAGGCAAAAAAAAAAAAAAAGACTAGAAGGGAAAGCAAACAAGAAATAAAAGAGTAGAAAAGGCAGAGAGCATAAAGATGCTTTCTTCTTTTAATCTTTAAATTTTTTAAACTTTTTTTTTTAATCAGACAGTGCAGGTGCTGCAAACATTGCATGGCTGGTTTCGACATGAAATGAGAGTTAAATCTTCAAGTCCCTCAGATACGTTCACTTTGACATATGAAACAAACTTTAGCAAAAAAGCTCATTTTCCCTTAATACTGCAAACCAATGTTTGTTTCTACACCATATGAAACTTTCAGAAGACTTGCATTCTCCCCTCACAGAAAATCTTCAGGTGAAACACTGACAAATCTACAGACCTGACAGGAACCCTCCTCCTGCCCAGTCTAAAATCAAAACCACTTCAGTGTCATTGAACACATTTGGATGAAGCACAGCTCAGAGAAGAATTCCTTGCTCACAGAAGGACTTCCACCCTCCAGAAGAAACAAGCCAAGTGAAAGACAGTACCATTCAATCCCAAGAACAGTATGCAAGTGTGACTTTGATTGTCACACTCTGTAAAAGCGACACAGGGGAGAAGCTGTCGAGACTTTAAATAGTGCATATTCACAGATTTCAAGAACTTCTTTACAAAATATTGAGTCCCACTCAAACCATTAGAGAGAAGACTCCCCATCACTCAGCAGAAGCAGCCCTGAAAAAGCAGCATGCACTACCACCACTTAGAAACAAAATTCACATGCGCCTTTAGCTGTAAGAAAAAAAAAAAAACATAAAATCAAATAATTTATAACGCAAGTCACCTTTTTTCTTCTAAGCCACTCATAATGGTTCTCTTTGATATAATATGCTCAAGTCTCAGCTGTGTCCAAGTATTTTCAGAGAAAAAGGAGATCCACAGACACCAAAAGCAATATATTGTTACAATAATTAACAAATGCGTACAACTAGCTATTTTTCTGTAATGGCTCAAATTATGTATAAAGGAATCTCGTGAAGTCCACACGTGCTTACTTTCAAGCTTAGGAAACATTCATGTCAAAAAGATCTCACATTTCAGTTAAATTCTGTGCAGTCTTTTGGCTACTGCTGCTTCACTTCAAAACCTGTGTGGCAACTCAGTTTTAAAGGGTACAAGATTTATTTTAAGGATAAAACCCCATAGATAAAATTACCTGGAAAAGCAATCAAAGAAGATACAGGCTAACCCAAAACAAACATAGGGTTCTCTTTTTATGTGGGGAGAAAAGAACCAGCGCTTCTCCCTGATGGCCTACTCACAAGGTGGCCACTGCCGGCATTCCTGCTTGCCTCCCAGAGCTGAAGGTTGGAGAACACCAGCCACCAAGGCAGGCAGGGAAAGACAAGATCCCAGGAGGCCAGTCACCCACTTTCACAAGTCGTTAAGCACCTCTCAGAAGCAGGGCGACAGATGCACAGAAGGCCTTTTGTTCAGTGCTGCATCCCTATGACATTTTGCATAATCTTAGGGCAAGGTTACAGATCTAATGAGAATCTGGTACACTGCACTGTGGGACTAGACCTACCCATAATCATTAGCTAAGATACAACAGGGAGATAAGTGTAAGCCCCCACTAATGGAATAGAAACGTGTGAATGCAACAATGTGTTTCTGTTTAAATTTACATCCAAGTATCATTGACGATGGCAGTAAGGAATGTGTTTTAGAAGCTTTAGTATAATGTATTAAGACCAGAGCCGTGCTCTCTCATAAGTCTTAAGCACGCATTTAACTGCAGCATCCCAAATCCGATTTGTTTACATGAACTCCAGATCAGATTATGAATGTCTTCAAATCCTTGAATTGAACAGAATCCTAATCATCATTAGGTATACTACTACCCTCTTGGGTTTGTTTTTTTTTGGTCAAGAAAGTCCCCATATCTCTTAGAACAGGAAAAGTATATACTACAAAGCATAATGATCAGTTGAATGGAAAAAACCTAGATATTTTCTTGTATTATGGAAAAGGTATATAAAGCAAGTGCTGCGAGTACACCAGTCAAATTAGGTGGGGTACCCATTTGAAAAGTTTGTTACCAGAAACCTTAAAAAGCAGCAATATAGTGTTAACCTGTCATGTGATTTTGTCAGTAAATGAGGCCGTCAGTAAGAGACAACTACAGAATCTGTAAGGCTAGGCTGTTAGGACTGAAACAAAATATCAGGGTTTTTTTCATGTAGGGGTCTCATAATTGGTGCTTTAATAGTTTATATATTTAGTAATAGTTTGTATTCTAGCTTATCAAGGGTACATTTTTGATAGAGTTTTATTTATGACCTCAGCAGCATATAACAGCTGAAAATAAATCAGCAAGATATATTTGGAGATAAAGGACAATCAAGGAGATTCCCCTGATTAATTAATTTTAACAACTACAATCTAAAAAAAAAAAATAATCCACCCTCAAAAGTTCTGTAGATGGATTTCTTTCACTTTTCTCAGAAAGATCTGGGAGTGGCTAGTAGCAGTGATAGGACACTGAACTTAACAGACCACAGAGCTGCCCTAAATGGTCCTTCATAAATCCTTGTTACAGTGACTAGTTTTATCTAAGATATTAATCTTATCTTCACCCCTGCTCATATACAACTGGCTTTAGCAGACTGCTGCAAACAAGAACTCATTTTTGCAACAATATTCTATACAATTTAGCCTTTGCCACTCACAAATCTCTCATATGGTGTAAAGAGAAACCATGTTTAGATGTAAATAATTAATCAGATACTCAAAATAGCACTTCATATGAAATATTTAGTAGCTGCCACAGGGCAGCCATGACAAGTGCTGTGTTCAGTCTTACATACAACTCTACAAACAGAAGCCATGATTCTCCTCTTTTTTTCAGGTTTGTAAGTTGGAAACTCCAGTGAGTTCAACAGCTTCACAGCGATACAACAATCAGGTGAGATTCAGACAACACATCTGGTATAACCAATCCCATGTAAATTAAGAATAATTATTCTTTCTACATTTACAATGATTCCTCCTCAAAACATATGTTTCCTTTTAGGTCAAATTGTACTTTGATAAGCAGCTGAGGCTCCCGTCTAGTATCTGGTAGAAGAAGAAATACAAGAACAAGCTCTTTAGTTATATGGGTTTGTGTCTCATCAGTGAGGGATAGACACCAAGGCATTGAAGTATAGCATTTGAAAGTACACTTAAGACTCGTGTTAAATTCTACAGCACCCTAAACAACAAGCTCCAGTTTCACACAGTCTGGAACCACCTATTTAAGCCCATATACTCAAGGTCTCCTTAAAACAACAGCTGGAGATTCTGGATCAAAACCACATCATTTATTATGATTTGCATTTCTGGACTGTCAAAAAGCAAAGGCTAAAAGAAGACTTTCTTTAACCATTTTTTTTTTTTTTCTGCCAGCAGAAAGCAGAGTAGCCTTTATCTTGGGTGATTTAGACCCTTTTTTCTTCTTTGTCCAGTGCCAGAGCTGCAGCAGCTGATAGGGCCAGCTTTCTGGAAGCTCTAGGGCAGCTTTGATTTATCCTGTCATGGATAAATCTAGCATGTACCAGAAATGTGTAGTCTCTTCCCATATACGAAATATTCTACATGAAAAAAAACTCCCTTCCTAACCCAGTACCAAGGAGACATGCTGCTGTGCCTCATAGGTGCTGGCTGCTACAAAGGCCGCTCAGAGCTCTCCGAATCCACCCTCCAGCCATCTCTAATCTGTGTGACAGGAATAGTCTGGCACTAAGAAAGATGAGGAGCCACTAAGCACAAAATCACTTTGCACAAAACACGTCTCCCTAATCTGTTCTGAGCACTTGATCTGGTGCACAGACGATTTCGGCTCATCCTTCCATATTTTTTTTCAGTGCCCTATCAGCGTGTGAAATTTTAAGTGTATGTATGCTTCTTATATACACACACAGTCTGTAATTTGATGTGCACTTATTCTGAATAATCAATACAAATTCAGTCACCTAAGAAATGTTCCTGAATATATCCTTCTAATTATGCACCAGACTGCAATTCCATGCTACTCTGACACAACACTGACAGCATAATCCTCTCCATGGCAGCATATGGTATAATCACAGATCCTGAAAATACTAAGTGCAGGCAATACCTAAGCAGATGCTTAAAAGTGTACTACACATAATAAGCATGCAAGTGATCCAAAAATAAAAGACTATACATTCCACAAGTGTAGAACTGTATGTTACTGAAGGATCAATTAAATATTTCATATCATCACTACAAGAAGTGTCTGGAGTCATTCATCTGTCTTTCCTAACAAGTGTAAATATTTCTATGCTGTTCAGGAAGAGCAGCACTGTATTAATAATTGATTTTTTAAACAATTGGTATGACTTCCAAATTCATGTAATTAACATTCCCTTTTAGGAATCATTTACTAGTGGTATGTCTTGACAAAGGGAAATTTAATGTCTGCCTTTAGTCATCAAGACTTAACTGGCATTATAACATCAAAAACCCACAGCAAACTATAAAATTCTCCATCACTAGGCCAGAGATACGTATTGCTTTAAGTCCCCTCTTCTCTCACCCAACCCTAATCATAAGTAGATGTTATTTTCTGTTAGACATCCCATACAAACTATGAGAAATAAAGGCAAACAAAAATTTTGTCAGCTAAACCCTGTCCCAACTGGAGTCGGTGGCAAGACTCCCATGGACTTCAAAGGCAGCAGGATTTGGCAGGGGTTAAGCATTCCAAATGGCATTCAAACAACAGATGGACGTTCTCTGTAGTTCAAAGGCACGAGACACAGCTCGTGCCTTATATTAAAATCTTATCCCAGCTTACATAATTGCGGGAAGACCACTACTTCTAGAAGTGAGGGACAGGCTACTGAAAGCGCCTTGTGCAAGCCATCATCTATCTGCTCTGAAACTGCAGTGAACGTCATATTAGTAAGATGAAGAAAACCAGTGAAGGGCAGCTGGTATGTGGTCAGAGGATGCCTGCACTCAACAGCAATCCAGCTGTCCACAGCAAATGCTGGGGAGCAGGGATGCATCCCTCCATCTAAAATTTAAATTCACTCCAGTCATGAACTTTGCTCGGCATTTCACCCATACTACAAAGAGGTGTGAGCATGCTCACACCAAGTGTTGGCTTGGCCTTAGTTTATCATTAAGACTTGCTTTTATTTTGTGAACTTATAAGACTTGTCCTATTCTACAAAAAGCTACTATGAGGATCCACATACTATTAATGAAAGTTTGATGAACAAGCATGTTCACCTCCAACTAAAATGGGAAATTCAGAAATTTAAGAGAGAGCAACCACTTCTGCTCTCATTTAATCTCCTGGCACCTCTCTAATTTATTCCATCTTGCTAGCTTTCCTACAACACCACGAAAACATTGTTCATGGGTTTGTTTTCTCAGTTTCCTCCAAATAGCAATTATATACAATCGTGTTCATTCAGAACTGAAATCTTCAGATGTCACCCATGCTCTAGAAAGCAATGTCACGGCATTCCTAGGAAAGCCACAAATTTCATCCTGAAGACAGGAAATCCCCTATCAAAGCTGGAAAGTTTTGTAGCCTTCCGAGTGAGTTAAACACGCTCGGCTGTAGTGCTAAAAATCCCAGTAAAGATTTAGAAAACACATTTATACCAAACCCAGCCAGCTTACCACCACCCGTGGGCAGAGTACCCCGGCACTGGACTACACAGGCCACAGGCGCAGAGGCATCTGTGCTGGCTCCAGGCAGCGCCAGCTTGGGCTCCGCACCCGAATAGCCAGGCTCATATGGCAAGCATCCAGCTGGCTCAGGTGAGTATTAGCTCACCAACATCTCATCTCCATTACACATTTACTGTGCATTTGTATAATGGCATGATTTGCATATGTTTTGTATTATCTGTATATTTCACAGCCACCCAGTGTCATTTTCCTTCTCTGCTCTGTCTCCTACCACCTCAGATAACCACGAGCCCCTTGCATAAATGAAGTGGCATTTGCAAAGCAGTGGGGGTAGGGTTGAAGAAAGCTCTGTAAAATCTCCATGAAACATAAATACTTCATTGAAATTGAGAGAACCATTCAGTGAGCAAAACGTGAACTGCAAGCAGTTCTTAGCTGTGATATTCACATCAGCTTTGCTCCATCCTCTTTTGTAAGTCTATTCTCATATTCCCAATCCATGGAAGCCAGTTCAAAGATACTTCAGGTTTCCAAAGAGTAGTCCAAACTGCTTCAGAGTTGCCCTTCAGCATCTTGCCAGAAAAATAAAACAAAAGGGTCCTTTTGTTCTGGGTTCCTCTGACTGAGAAATGACTTTGCTTTACAAGCCCCTATTTCGCATTCTCTCTGAGCATGCACAGTTTGGAACCAAAGTGCTCTAAAAACAAGAGAGTTATTAAAGGCTCTCTGGCAAAGTGACAGATTCTATGCAAGCAGCCCTGACAGCAGAACATTTCACCAGCTATTTGATGACTACACTTTAGAACTGAGGGCTAATGCAAGTTTTCATTCACAAATAGTCACTCTAAGCATTTCTCTTGTAGTGCTATAATCCAAAACGTAAATTGAAGATGAGTATTAGAGGTTTACCATGCAACAATTTTCCTGTCCTTGTAAAAGTATGTCTTAGACAAGTTCTCCAATGAGGTCTTTTTAGGATGTAATGACATCATTGTTACCCTAAAGTTCACACCCTTGTGCTTCATATAACATGGATCTAAGCCACCTTTTGCCCTAGAAGATGTCCCACACCTCAGCTGGATCCACTCTAACAAAAACACAGATGTATTGCAGTAGCTTAAGATCTCCTATGACACTGGATGGTGGTGAGAGAGTGCTGTGAGGGAGCTCGCACATTTTCTGCATAATATTCCACCAAAGATTCTACAAAGAAAGTCAAATGTAAGACTACGTAAATGACATTTCTCGGCTTGGCCATTGAACAAAACCAAACATAAATGCACAAAACCTCAAAGTTTTTGTTTGTATTCCGATCAAATGAAAGATTCTATCAAATTTAAAACTAAATAGACAGGTCTGAGCACTTAGAAAGAAATGAAGGATCCACATAAAGACAAAAGTATAAAGCAGTAGTCATTCCCTTTTATCCAATATCCTACTGTGCAGTGCACTTCCTTAGTCCAAGGTAAGTTAAACCCATTACATCCCAGAACAGCTCCCTGCTGGCATATCAGCTTTTCTAGGGTGGCATAAAACTTAAGACAGAGTTCCTAATTTTGCCATTATATATGCACTGGAGCAAAGGTGTGAATCAAAATCTTCATCCTCTCAGACAACATAAACACTTGCTGTCTTGCTTGATAAATATCTGTTTTCAGTGTGACAGAGCTGCAAAACGGGAAAGAAAACCCCAGCTCAGAATATCCCAGCCTTGAAGAAGTGGAAGTCATAAGACAGACATGGATTCAGATCTTTCAGGCAAAAGAGACATTTCAGCTAGTGTCTTCTGTTCCTCAGACAAAGGAAGTGTTCTCATCATCCTGAATATAGGGTGCAGGGGAAAAAAGTTAAAAAACAAAAAATACACCACCAACCTAAACCATGAACAATCCCACTAAAAGAACTCTCCTGGAATTTTTCTGAGCCAAAACTATTGTATTGATTCAGTCCAAATTTACAAGTAACATACAAATCATTCACCAAATAGTCAATCGCCTGAATTTATTTTACACCTGTTTAGTCAAATACAAGCAATCTTTCTTCTCCCCCTTTCGTCCCAGTGGTTGGAGAACAGACAGACTGTTCCACTTCTTTCACTTTCTGTGATATAAGGCTTATTTTAAAGTAAGCCTTGAGGTTCAAAGATGAAGATAAGAAGTTACAGATCTACAGTCTCCACACCACCATCATTGCATTTTTAATGTTCATTCACAGAAAGCAAGTGAAACTGAAAGGAGATTTGCAGGAGCAGAGGCATTAGCAAGTGGCTATGAAAAATGGATTTTGCATTGAGAATGCCAAGTTTAAGACTGAGGTTTCTGCAGAGGGACTGAAGAAGCAACTTAGAGGCAAAACTAAACAAACCAATTTCCATCCAAGTTAGGCCAAGTGGTAAGGCATAGAAGAAGAGTAAAGATTAGTCTTTAACAGCTTCACAGAGATACAGTACTTCTCCTATGTTCACTCCTTATTCTGTCATCATCAGATGACTATTTCAGTGCTGAAACTTCCACATGTCTATACTCAGCACCTTTTACTGGAAAAAATTTCAGTCCCAGACAAGCAGTTACATTGGCAATTCAAAGTAAGCCTATTCAATCCCTAGTCTACAGTTATTCAAGTACCAGAATACCATTCAATGAGAACCAATCTTTGTATAATTAAAACTGAATCCACTTGGGATATTTATGCCCGTTAGTTCTTCCAAACAGCCCCGAGGAACTGAAGAACAATTAGTATGACCAATACCAAGCACTTCTATCATCACAGAGGAAAGCAAACCATAAAATTCGTCTTTATACAAAGGCTGTAAAGTCCTCCATATATCATAGGTAAGAGCATCAAGTAGCAGTGAAGTTACAAGGCACAAAAGTTTAAAAACAGTCTACATTAAGTGCTCTCTATCACTTGCCCATGCTAGAGCATACACTGTGGGGGAAGATGGGAAGTTGTGTCTGCCTTGAATGGTTTATGTCCTCTTCTGATACACCTATTTGACCTCGTTCACTCAATTTGTTCTCTGGAACACCATACTAGGAAGTCCTCCCTCCTTGAATCCCACCCCCAGTAGCAATGAAAGGGACACGGTCTGAGTAAGCTGGCTGAATAGTGAAAAGTTTTCATATATTTGAGGTGAGGCTGTGGGCTTCGGCCCTCCTAACCATCACAGAAGATCACAAAACTTAAACAATAAGGTTTGGAAAGATAAAGAGAGCTGTCTGTTATAGACTTTGATTTTGTTTATTTTCTCCTGCCCCTTCATAACATATATGAGAAATACTGGAACAGAGGAGGCTGTCATGACAAGGGCCACCACAGATGTACAAATACCTTATGAAATGTAAAATATTGAGAGAAAAAGAAAGAATTGAAAGGACTTAATGAGTTGCAAAAAGGCTTATACTCTCAGTGGTCAGATTCAGCATGGTAGTGATCAGGAAAAATGTTCAGCGCTCTGCTCAACAGCAGTCAGGCATGTGGAAAAAATCCCAGAGGATCTAAGAAAAAGCCAAGTCAATCAAAACTAATGGTAACACTGTGCCCAAAAGTAAACAGGAGCAATTCTGTAGCACCATCCACCCTTTGGGGTTTTATTCATCAGCTGAAAATGAACAATCTGGGTATCTCAGCAATAATTACCTGCTTGTGGTGTGCTGTGTATACCCTGCTTGGGAGGGGAGGAGACATGGAGCTGGACAGAAGAGGGAAGAGCCAGCCAATGGAAAATCCCACTATTTCAGTAACAATTTTAAGCATAAATCTGATTCTTTTCAAGCTGAAACCATTTTTTTTCCTCTAAATTAAAAAAAAAACAAAAGTGCAATCAAATTGGCTGGTGCAGTTATGACTGATTTTTTTTGAAGCACTAGGATTATTGTTTGGCCAAAACACCTCTGCATAACGAGAGGAAGCTATCTTTAGCGGAGGGACACCCTACACCTGGAGGCGTGCATGCCTACCACTCTGGATGGGTGAAAGCAACATGGCACTTCAGGAACCCTTGTAATGTCACTGGCCTTGGCCATTCTACTGAAAGGCATGATGTCAGGCACAGCGTGAAAAGAGTTCTTGCAGCTGCATAGTTTAAACAGGTTGTCCCCTTATTTATCCCTGTACAGCCTCACAACAACAAAACACGTGCCCCTGCAGCCACAAAGACCAGCTATTGTAATTCTCTCCGTATTGAGTTTCCCCGCTGGGTTTTCTTGCCTCACGTGGTTAGAGCAGCAGCATGTCGGCCACCAGGAGAGAGCTGCAGCGATCACATTACGACCACCCAGGGCTGTGCCCCATACTCAGGCAAAAGAAAACTTTCAGAAGAAAGGCATTGTACAGATTTGTTCACCACTGGTTGCAGAGCTGCATTTCTTAACACTACACCTCACCCCTGCATTCAAGCTAACGTAAGGACCGTTAAGTTGGTTTTTCTCCAGATAAATACCTTCTGTGTAAGAAGCTCTGTGTGCCTTGGCAGGTCACAGCTGCCCTACACACAACTCCTGTATGCTCAGCCAGCCCTCTGGTCTACAAAACTTTTTGTCTTTCAAAGGGGTTAGCTTTAACCACCGTATCACGTCAGGAGACCTTCAGAGCTGTACCTCTTCCCTTCAGTCTCATGGCCCACTAAAACCATCCTTGCATTGCTTACACATCCTCTCTCTGGCCTCCTGCCTTCAAGAGTTGGGTAGAGCAAACCCGTAGGTCCATTTCAACACAACTTACCTTCCCTACATGAAGAAAAGAGTATGTAAATAGGTATGAGGCCCAACCATGGCATTATCACCATTACTTCTGGATTTATTGTGATTAGTTCATTCAAGTGGGTTCAACATTCGTGCAATTAGCATCCAAGGCACACAACAGCAAGTGCATTATCAACACACAGAAATTAACAGGTAAAAATTGTCAGTGCGGCACCCCTTCGCTTCTCTGCGGGTCTCAGGTTGGAGCATTTCACAGTAAATAGCTGAATGCAGCTCCAAGGGCTCATCTACATGAAATAAGCTGCTTCCACAGGCCTCACAGAAAACCCCCAGCTTGTAGACCATCCCAACAGCTAAGCTCCCTGGCAACCTCTGTAGTGTCCACCAGCTCTGTTTAAAGTAACAAGGAAGTTAGTGCAACCCAAGCAGAGTAGCACATCAAAGCAATTGGCACCAAAGACACTGTATCTGTAGCTGGAGTATTTTACTTGAAACTACATTTTGCTTGGTTCCCATGACAGGTGTTCCCAATGCAGAAATGGTACCAAGTTGTTGAAAGGGACCACCAGTGCCTTCTGTCCCCATTAGAGGCTGAACCACACTTGGAAAGAAGTTTCCTGTGCAGTCCTCCTTCGAGGAATCTTGCTTGTACACACCAAAACCACTTTGTGAATCAAACCAATAAGCAGTATAAGTGGGGACAAGGAGGAGATTCAATTCAAAGTTGTACTGCAGCTCCAAACAAAACCAAAAATCAGTCTTGGCCACTGCAACCACATTGGGCTCCTCCCAAAAAGTGTTTAAATTTCCTCTAAAAGTTAGCCTGGGTTGGGAAACCACAAACCTTGCCAAATGATAGGCAAGAGGTGGTATTGTTAGATACTGCCTTTCTGGACTGCTGCTACATTTCTTTTAGAGACAGATCCCTGAAAAAGCAATTATTATGCCTTCTTTCTTCAGCTTCAACTCAACAAATCATAGGTTTAAGTGCTGTTCAGGTGTAAAACCCCAGGCTACTGAAGGTGATACCCATGCTAGGCAGCTGCCCAAGCAAAGTGCGTACATACTGTGGGAACAGATAAAAGATCCCATAGTGCATGTAGGGAAGTGGCTGGAAAAAGCAGCATGGGTTGCTCCTCCCTTGGGAAAAACCAAACCTGTTCCTAGGATTACCTTCTGTCAATGACCCAGGTGCAATTGGTGGAAAACGCAGAAGAATGGAGAAATCCAGTGCACACCTCAAGTAGATTTAACCTTGAGGGAAAATAACACATGATTTGAGTTGTACAGTTTAGGAAGTACTACAGTAAGAACTACTTGAAAATGCAGAGGATGAGCCTCACAAGGAACAGGGTAAGCATGGTGATGACCCAACACAAGCTGGTCTTGACAGCCAACAACCCAACACATCACCTCTCTTATTTTGAGTGACCACCTTGGCAGATGGAGCCCGAGTCATCAAGTGTTCTTATGGACGTTTGACAGGGCTTTATGGAATGTGGAAATCGTATCTGTGTATATGTGAAAAGACAGAGAATAGTGGTTAATGAGGATATATATACCTGACTGTTGGATGTAAAGATGGTCTGAGCATGTAATAAGTTGTAAGTGTTGGCAAGAGGTAACTTCAGGCATAAGGAACAAATAGAATGGAAAGAAGAAAAAAAGGTATGGGATAGAAGAATCAAGCATTGTAATGCAGTGTGGGTTCAGTAAGCAAGGGGAAAAAGGTAAGAAGGATATAGAAATAAAACCACACATAAATGGGACAGTCAGGAGATACTTAGACTTATCAGATAACACAGAACAAGCATGAAAAAAACGATGTGGAATAAGGAGTGGGGATTGCACTTGGTCTGACTAGAATAGAGTTGATTTTCTTCATAACAGCCCATGCTGTGCTGTGCTTTGTATTTGTGGCTAAAACAGTGTTAATAACACACCCACATTCTGGCTATTGAACAGTGCTTGCATAGTGGCAAGGCTTTCTCTCTTTCCTGCTCTGTGCACCCCCATCCCCTAAGGAGTAGGCTGGGGTGGGCAAGAGGCTGGGAGGAGCCACAGCCAGTACAAGTGACCCAAAATGATCAAAGGGATTTTTCCATACCATATGATATCACACTTAGCAATAAAAGCTCATGGAAAGGAGGAGGAAGCAGGGGGACACATTCATAGCTAATTGTCCTCCCAAGCAGCCATTATGCATGTCAAGGCCCTGCTTCCCATGAAGTGGCTGGACATCTGCCCGGCAATGGAAATAGTGGATGAATTCCTCCTTGCTTTGCTTGCATGCACAGCTTTTGCTTTCCCTATTAAACTGTCATTATCTCAATCCACGAGTCTTCTTACCTTCTTTCTATTTTGTCCCCATTCTGCAGGAGTAGAAAGGGAGCAAGTGGCTGGGTAGCCATTGACCAGCGTGAACCTGCCACACCTATATCACCCTATGTAAACTGGAAGCTCAAAGACTGTAAATGGTATGTGTTAAGGACCAACAAGTCCCACTACTAAAGATATTTTTAGAAAACCACTCCCTTTCTGAAAAAGCAGCACATCGCCTTTTCTATCATATAACAAGAGTCATTAGAGACAACAGCAGGTATGAAATTTAAAAAAGTATATACATGCATGCATGTACATGTGTATATGGAATAAAGCAACAGCACTAACTACTTTCCTGAGCAACAGTTTGCACTAAACTTGCTCCCTCAAAATCTAGACCTGAAAAAGCAATGGCTCTGGACTTTCCCCATGTCACTTACTGGTGCTTCTGGACTGGGCCCCATGGTGTTCCCGGGGTGAAAATGAAGGCCTGGTGTGCTTGTAGGATATTAGGAGGGCTCTGCATGGTCACCGGCTGGGTTTGGTGCCGTTGCAGTGCCTGTGCTGGCTGACGGCCCCTTCATCTCTTCTGTTCTGGTGCTGTCTCCCTGTTCAGCCCTGCTCCAGCAGATGCTGCCCCACATCCCCAACACCTGCATGGGTACAGCTATGTGAGTGATGCTAAACTCATGATGCAAGTCTGTGAAACAACAGGTAAGGGTCAGATCCAAGTCCTTAGAGTCAAATTTACTGAAATTCCAGTTTCTTTGAAAATGGTTTGTATGGTTGTTTCCAAAAAAATGTGCTATTTACTTTTGTCCATGATGCTTTCTAGTCTTTCCATCCTAATAATGAAAGCAAATACCATGTATTGTGCCAAAAATTACATGTTATCGGTGTAAATTCACTTATTATAGAAGTGTTATCCTACTAACAGAATTATAACCAGAATTCAAAAGGGACCTTTAAGTTTTCCTTGAAAATGGTTAAACAGTAACTCTAGAAATTCATCTCCCACAGGAGATGAGACACAGATAGATGAAAAATTCAGATCCATGTATTTCGCTAATCTACCATCCATCTGTTCAATGTTTACAGCATGATCCAATAGCCTATGAAAACAAATCTAGATCAGGTAGTGCAAACAAACAAAACAATCAGATTTCTAATAATCAATGTGCAGGGTTTTTTTTGAATAAAGTCACATCACAAGATTAGTGCAGTTCCCTTAATAGGAGTAAGTTTTATCATAGACTGAATAAGACTTTTAGGTTAGGAAAAGAGCACATAAAGGCCTTAAAGGAAAAAAAATAACATGAATCATTATCTTCATATCAGATATCTCTCTGATCCAAATTGTCAAAAAACCTCATACTGTGGGATGTAACTGACTCAGACTTATAAATCCCCCAATGCACACACACATTGTTTGTATTCATTGGACCACACAGGACTCATTAGTGGCAATGTTTCAACAATCAATTTCAAAAAACAAATCCAAAGATGATCAGGGAAAAAGCCTGCCATTTTCCCACAATAGTTACTATCCTTATTAAACACAATTCTTAAAAAAAAAAAAAAAAAACAGACCGACTGTGGTAATACATTGAACAATGGATCCCTGGCTCTCTCCTCCTCTCTCCCTCCCAAGCATCAAATATTGAGGAGAAGCTTTTGTTTGAATTGCTCAATTACTGTTGAGTTGTTTACTGACCTCTTAAATTTTATATTACAACATGCCAGTGTGGTAAAGCTGTGAGCACAGACAAAATAGCTGCCTTAAAAAACTTCTCGCTGCCCCCCGCATTGTGCAAGGAGCACAATTCACCAGAAGACCACCTCAATTCCATACTTTTAAGACGGGGAACAGCTATAATGGGCTAGAAATGAATTATAATGAGGCACAGTTCTCCACTTGAAGGGTAGCTGCCTTCAAGTACATCAACCTGCCAATTTTCAGTTGCAGAAAACATTCAAGACTGATACATGTGAGAGCCTGGAATAAAGAGGGACTGAGGAGACCTCACTGACCCCATTGCCACCTCTGCAGCTGGGGTAGCATGAACACTTATGGGTGACAACAGATATGGCAGGAGGGTCAGAACAGCCTGTTGCTGTGGGTTGTTTTTTTTTTTTGTTTGTTTGTTTTTCTCTTGGAGGAAGAATATGCCATAATGAAGACATGAATGCGTTATTGTAGACCAAGTCTGCCTGCTTCTTGTATATGCTGGCAAACTCTAGGAACCACCAAAATTCCCTTTGGTGGAGTGCTTCCCTGCTGCTAAACTAGATTGGCCCACAGTGCTGCATCCCAGAGCAGAATGATCCAGCCAGAAAAACATGAGGCACTACACTTAAATACTTGACAGTTATTACTATCATTATTTTAAATCAAAGGACTTGGTGTGATTCATGCTTTGCATACATGAGGAATTATTTAACACACTTGTGAATGGACTTGGGTTCAGGCTAGTCAGCTTAACCTTAGTCCCTGGGACAGTGATAGAGCAACTTATCTTGGAAACCATTTCCAAAAACATAAAGGGCAAGAAGGTGGTCAGGAGTGGTCATCACGGATTTATGAAGGGGAAAACCATGCTTAACCAACCTCACCACCTTCTGCAGTGAGGTGACCGGCTTGGTGGATTTTGTTAGAGCAGTGGATGATGTTTACATTGACCTTAGTAAGGATTTGACACTGTCTCCTATAACATTCTCAGACAAGCTGGCAAAGTACAGGCTAGACGAGAAGGCAGTGAAGTAGACTGGAAACTGGCTGAGCCGCCAGGCCCAGCAGGCACAAAGTCCAGCTGAAGGCAAAACACTAGTGGTGTACCTTGGTGGTTTATACTGGGGCCAAAACTATTAACACCTTCATTAATAACCCGGATGACAAAAACTGAGTGCATGCTTAGAAAATCTGTAGACAATACAAAACTGTGAGGAATGACTGATACACCAGATGGGTGTGCTGCCACTCAGCAGGACCTGGATGGGCTGGAGAAATGGACAGAGAGGAATCTTACTAATTTCAACAGAGGGAGGTATTAAGTTCTGGATCTGGGGAGGAATAACCAAAACATTAGTACATGCTGGGCACCAAGTGGCTAGAAAACAGCTTTGTAGATAATCTTGTGGTCCTGACAGACCACAAGACAACCATGACCCAGCAGTGTACCTCACAGCAAAGAAGTCCAACAACATCCTGGCCTGTTTTTAGAGTATTGTCAGCAGATCCTTGGCAACCTGTTTAGCCGCTTGAGCGGGCAGGGGGTCGACCAGTTGATCTCAAGAGCTTCCTTCCAGCCTCAAGTGTTCCATGAGGTTCTGTGTAAGTGGAGATCTAACTGGTATTGGCATATGTTTGCCAAGTTACTTTAAACAATACCGTAAGAAAGACCTAGGGGTTTCATTCAGGGATTAGGGCCAGACTGGGCAAATAAAGGGACTTCATGAACACATTATTAAACATACCAAATGCAAAGTTAGAAGCAAGTCACAGGAGTTACCTCCAATGAATTCCACAGTTCAAATCACATTGAAGCTAATTCATTGCTTAGTTCTGGAATAAACAAGAGCAAATATTCAATGTTTAATCACTGGAGCAGCAACATCACAGAAGCAGAATCAAAACTGATATATCCTTTTCCAGAAACATTTCCCAATAATTTATTGCTAACAACAGTAAAATACTACAGCTTCAGCACTATTCATTTTCTTCATCATAATATAATGTTGGTTTGTCTTATATTCTTCAATTACCCAAGCTGCAATTTGTCAAAAAATTTGTACTAATACATTGTTATACTCCCTAAAATGATCTGAAATTACTTTTCTGGAAATTGTGATATTGCAGCATTAAGAAACTGATATTTATGTCCCTGTTTGAGATGGAAACGAATACTCTGTATATCAGTGAGAATGTTACTGTGGGGCCATGAAACCTACAAGATGGAGGTAAAGAGAGGATGGTAGATCCCTGCTGTGACTTGAAATCCCACTGAACCCCAACCCAGACGTTGTGCTCAGAGCTGAAGGCAACTATCAGGCTATTACTCTAAGCCTAAGGCCTTCAAGAAGAACAAGGAAGGAAAGGGAGGGGGTAAAAAGTCAGACTTGCTCTTTATTTTCTGTATGTGCGAGGAACACACACTTGTTCTTTCACTGGACTGTTTATACCAAATGTACTAGAGAAGTAATTGAGTGTATGGTTATAAAACAGTCAAAAACATATGCAGAGATCACAGTGCAAAACTTATTTTCCCCCTGCAGCCTGTTAAATACTGTATCTTAAAATTGCTATTAAGCTCAGCTAGTTTTTTTGAGAAATGATGGTATGTCCAACTGCAATAGAGAAGACCGCTCTGATCTCTGCAGGTGCAGCGGTGCTACATATCTGACTGGAGCAGATACAGCTACTGCCAGGGAGAGGAGGGAAGAGTCTGTGTGTAGCAGCATAGCTCTACGAATTCCCCAAATAAAGCAAGCTATGAATAAAATTTCTTGATTTGTGAACAACAGCACCCCACTCCACACAACACCTGGCCTTAAACAATACATTAGGAAGAGGCATAGTGTGGAATTATTCAGTTTACTATGGGAACATTGACTTGAGAAATTAAATTCAGGTTAACCTTGTATTAATAGAGGTATGTGGTTTCAGTAGTACTCGCATTATTTCCCTTGCTGTTTTGTAAGGGACACAGCTTTAAGGCTTTGTGGAATGGGAATAATTAGTATAATAAAGATTCTCCCTGAAGAATTTCAGCAAGTATCTTGTTTCTGAATTATCAAGGCAGAAGAGAGCAGGAAAGCAAGAAGATGTGGGAGATAACTTTGAGGATGACTGTTTAGCTTGCCCCTAGGAAACAAAGCATTGTAACAAAACATTACCTGTGGATCTGAAGATGCAGGAAGAAAGGGGGAAAAAAAAAAAAGTCTTCTGATCTTCAATTTAAAAAAAAGCTAGCAGACACTTGCACATCTACCAGAGACTTATCTTTACTGGACCATGTTTTTAGGAAGATGTTTAAATTAAGTCAAAGAAGGTTATACATGTGTTTGAAGATATGGCAGGTTCCTTATCCCTGATGCCTTAAAACCACATAATCTCTACAATAGAATTAGTAGAAGGGAAAAAACCCACCACTAAAAAAAAAGGCATGAAACTAACAGTAGAATGTTTCCTCTCCCACAGATGTCATAATTTATAAACAGGTTGGGCTTTGCTTGAGGAGTCTCATATGCATTGCATTATACAGATTAACAGGCTAAAAAATAATAATTTGCTGTGTGCACGTGGTAGGGAAGAGATTCTCTGTGCACAAGTGCAGAACAGATCTTGCAGGCAGGGGATAGGTTTTAAGCTATGCAGGGTAGAACAAATCCTAAGCTTAAACCAGAGACAGTAGCAATCTATACTACCAAGTACAAAACACAATTGAAACAGCATCTGGATTCTAGATCTCATCCTGAACAGGTATCAAAATTAGTATTGAACAAAGGTTGTATTAATTGAGTCCCACGATTAAAAAGAGGATTCTATTACACTTTCAGTTGTGCATGCATGAATCTTGAGTAACAGTTGACATTGATGTTATTTTGTACATTCAAGGCATAACAGGGAGCAGAATGGGAAAACACAATGCAAGGACTTTCATATACCTTTGACAGATTTTGTAGTTAAAAGGTGCTTTATTACAAGGCTGTGAAAGGACAGGCAGGAACAGCTATTTCACAGTCTTAGAAGATTTAATAGCTATGTGCTAACACTTGTTACATTTATCTCAGAAGGTGCCCAGGAAATATATTAGAATAACACCAGAAGGGAAGTGAAAAAAGATTACGATTGTTTTCCTGGTACTTCAGAATAGGAACAAGAAGAGAAATGTGAACTGTCTATTGGGACTCTGAAGTATCTGTTTTTTAAAAAAAAAAAAAGTACCCCAAAAAAAAAACCAACACACCCACCCCCTCATCCCCAAATGCAACCTGTTCATACACTTTGTAAGAATTGCTCTGTTATTGAAGGTTGTAATGGATCTACTTGTTTCTCCTTATGTCTTGGTCCAGGGTCTTTTGGGAAATCTGTGCTAAATTTTAACAGGTTTTCTCTCATCTCCCAAGCTGCTCATTGAAAAGGCAAAGATTGCGGTAACATGGATGCAACTTACGTCTTCAAAAAAAAATCATTTCATACTTATTTATTGTAAAACAAAGAATATTGAGGACTTTCATTCCCTCAGTGGGGGGAAAGTGGCAGCAGCTAGTTTGAGAAAAAAAAAAAAAAAAAAAACTTAGACTGTCTCTTAGGACCCAGTGAACAGAAAGCCTGCCTTCATACAAGGTCTCCCTTGATTTAGCTTTGCTGACAGGCACTGAGCTTGTCATCAATAGTTATGATCTAAGCAATATTAGAATCACATGGATATCTTCCCATAAGCAATGCTATTGGGAATGAGACCAATTCACAGCCAGTTTTGAAATTTCCACTTAGAACCGTTTTTGTTGATACACCACAGCATTTAGAAGTCCTAGTCACGGGCCAAGACCCCATTGTATTTGATGCTGTACAAACATGAGACAAAGATGCCAGAACTTCACTTTGTAGCTGAAAGAGCTTTACACTTCGAATTTTAAGACCAAAAGGTGGTTTTGGGTGCTACATCAGAGCAACAGGGAAAAGTGTTTGCCTTCCTCCTAGCAAAACAATGTTAATCTGTTTCTGTTGAGCACAGATTGTTATTTAAATAGCATTCTTAAAAATCAGGTTTTGAAATTAAAAACTGATATGTGACCAGACCATAGAACTTAGAGGGACTTTTCATACAATTACATTTATAAACTAAAAATCTCAAGGTCACTAGGGTCACCAAGAGCTGGTATTGATAGAAAAGATTTCTTACATGAAGAACAGCATGCTGTGTTTAATGCAGTGGAAGACTGGTACTAACATTCCCCTGTCTGGTATGTATATTTTCCCAGATACCACTTTTTCTTGTGCACTGACAGAAAAGGAGAACTATGGTTCCTGTAGAAGTCCGAGCTTCTAAAGGAAGAAGTTACAGTTTCTGTTTGAGGAAGTATGGTTTTGGATGACATAGGCAAAGACACATGCAGGTTGTGAACCTCCAGAAAACACATTTGAGCTGTGCTAACACCAACATATGCACCAGCTGAGGGTTTTCATGGCTCAGAAATCCACATATGTACATTATGCTACATTGGCCTTCAGAAGTTTGAAGTGAGATTTTTTTTTTAATCGTCTTAGAAATTGAAGAATACTTTGAATTTATATGAGCATTCCAGCAGTGGTCAGACTATTGTATCTTGTGTCACACAGACCTGGACAAATTCTCCACAGAAACCTACAGAACAGCTGCAAAGTGTAGTCTTGCATGGTAATGGGAAACAGAAGAAGGCTGGAAAATATTTTGTTCACACATCTAACACAATAAATTTCTTTCAAGGTTTTTTTTTTTTTTAGTTTCTTGCATGACTAGCTTTTCCCTGCATTCAGACAATTTTTAATTTTAATCAGCAAAAAAACCCAAGTCCAACTGACTGCCTGAGTCTGTCCAAAATACACCTTAATGTTCAAATATAACACAGAAAGTTTTAGCTCTGAATAAACAATGCAAATATTATTGCTCTTGGATACTACAATAGTGTATGTAGGACTGTAAGAAAAACCACCCCAAGAACTCTAGAGTTGTAGAAAAGTTATTAAAACACAGATCCAGAGAGATTACAGTCTTGAGGATATGATAAAAGAAAGCAATGAGACATGCTAGTCTGATAGTAGAGAAGTTCTCAAATCCATTCCTACTGCCCCAGCTCAATATGCCTCCACGGTTGCTACTTTGATCTGTTTCCTCTATATCCCTGCTCCCACCAAGTGAGTATCCCAGTCCACTTATCAAGTAAGAGAGACAAGAAGCTAGAGTGCTCTGCTTCAGGATTTTTTTCTTGTTTTCTCCATCCTTCCCTCACTCCTACCATGTCAGAGGCTTTGCCTATGGCAGCCAGTGAGAGCACCCCTGTAACCCAGCACAGCTGGAAGAAAGGGAGTGTGTACACAGTCTAAAACCTCCTTTACTGGAATCCTAAAAGCTCTTCCCGTTTTGGATCTCACATCAGCTACTGCTGATGCCACGCAGAGGAAGCAGAGCAAGGCACTGCAGGAGATCTAAGGTGCTGGTGGTGATAAGGAGATCTGCAAAGAAAACGAAACACCTAAGTATGACTTGCCCCCTCCTCCCCCCCAGTCCAATCCAATCATAGTCATCTTAGGTTGATGGCCCTCTGCCACTAAACATACTGGGACCGCACAACAAAGTTGTTTGGGGCATGGAAAAAGAGCTGGAAATCCAATAGATCAGTTGAGTCAGTTTTGCAATGAATGTGGTCCTTTGACTTGCTGCTGAAGAGCCCCATTTTAGAGGCTTTTATGACACCTGCCCCACTTTTATAGAAGTACCTATCCAATACATTGTCTTTACATCTTTTCCCCTCAAAGTATGCTTATTCTAGCAAATATCTTGTATTTTTATTCCAACAAAATCTACATTTAACATTTTCAAACATGGGACTACCTTGATTAAAACAAACAAGTAGCATGTATATTTTAATGACAAAATACCATGCTTGCTAGGAAGTTTTCATAGATCATTTCCTCAAGATGGATTGGACTACAGGATCTATTTGTCCTACATACTATACAGTTTTATTTAATGTGTTAAAGTATATCTATCATCATAATGCAATGTATAAAGTCATTCATGTGGCAATACCTCAGAAACATAAGACAGTACACAGTAATTTCATGTACTGTGTTTAAACCAAAACTTACCTTCTACTTTGATATTAAACCTAGTGTTCCAATTTTTTTTTCTTACTACTAATTATCTAATGAACCTTGTTAAAAAGAGGCTTGTACTGTTCTCAGCTGATGTGCAGTTTACAACTACTAATTTCATTTTAAAAAAGTTAAATCACCTCCAAAGTGTCAGCCTTGATATCAAAGAGCGAAAGAGTGCTCTCTTTCATAAATTCGTTTCCAGCATACTTGGGAAACAACAAAAAAGGAAAAAGAAAGGACGATTAACACTTGTTTAGGTTTGTAAACCAATTAAAAAATAGGATTGTCCTGTTGTTAGAACTTGATCATCTTAGTCTAATCAGACAGTACTATTGTCCACAATAATTGTCTAATTTTAGACAGTTATATTTTGTCAAGTATTTTCTAACAGCTGAAATTCTTCAGTAAGATGATAATATTTTGTCCAACAGCTTTTGTGGCTCCAAAACTCTGCTTAATCAACTGGACTCAAGACTGAAAATAGACCTTTTGACATGAACTGATTTTTCATTGTCCAAAGGTGTGTTTTTCTTTGAGCACAAGATGACAAGTTTCCAAACCTCTAAAGTTTTCATAAAGCTGAACTAGAATCATTCACATTACTCCTCTGTGAAGTACCTGAAAAGATCCCATTGCAAGTAGGTTTCCTAACTATTATATCTCCTTAAGCTCATAACTTCAATACTTCAGGCATCAAAACATTTTACATCTGAAGTAGGCATTTTGCTCCTTATCCTCATCTCTCTCAGTAAGAAAGTATTACCTGGTTGTTTTTTTTTTTTTTAAAAAGGAAAAACTGCATGGATTGGCCTCCTTTCTCTTCCATAGCTGTGTTAGTTTTCGTATTGTTGCAAGTACTGCCTGAGGAGGACCAGCAGCTCTCCAGCATGGCAAGAACTGCGAAAAATTAGTCCACAAGAGAGAACTGGAACATGTCATTTGGGGGAAACTGCTAGAGGACCAAAGATAGCAGCTCATGTGGTCAGACTCAATGTCTTATGAGAAATTCAAGTAACTACAGATGTATCAGTCTGCATATCCAGCCTGTATTTTTGCATTCTCTGCACTTTTTGATTCTGAACAAACACTTACTATATATGTAGTCTGCAGAGATTTTAATGTTTTAAAATGCTACAAGTTTGAAATGAAGCACTACTGTAGTACCTAGATGGGAACACCCTGAAGTATTTCAGATTTGGGAGTATGCAATTTCTTTTTCTAGGTACAAGCTGTCTGAAATTTTCAATTTTTTAGTTTATTTTACATAGATGAGTAATATTTATAGTAGCTGGAATACAATAAGAAGCTCAAGTTATTAGCTGTACTTCTTCACAGGGAGGGAGAGGAAGCCCTGTTTGTCACACCACAGGAGAAGGTGTTACTGGTGAGGCTTGGTCTACATAAAACAAGGGAAGTATTTCACCTTTGCTATTTAAGACAGTGTCACACAAAACAGAGATTATAAGTTGTACTCATTATGAGTAGGATGACCCTTAGATCAGACCTAGTTTTAAAACACACCCCACAAATTCACTAATAAACCTTGTTTCTTTTCAAAAATTAAGTGCTTTAAAAGCCAGCATGTTCCAACCACAGTATTCTAGGTCTGGAAAGAGCAAAGTCAACCCCTTATCAAAGACAAACCCCAAAGGTAGTCTTCTAAAGGCAGATGGTGATCCTTAGACTGCAACAGCAGATGGTGCTGGATAAGAGGTGGATAACACCAGCATTATGGTCCTGTGAAATTCCAACCTTTGCAATACTCGTAATTGCAACAGATATTATTCCCAAAGTGAAAAAATACACTAGCACTGTGGAGTCCCACAAGGATAGGTTATAAATGAATAAAACAGGATAAAAAGTTGCTCTCCAGCAACCCATAAAGCTTTCATGCCATGGCAGCAGGTACAGCCATATGAGACAAAATGAGCTCTCATCATTTGTAGTCGTCTTACAAGCCTTCAAGTAAGATGGCAATGGAGTGATAGTGAAAAGTGCAATATGAAGCAACAGCAAATATGATATGAATTGGGAACAGCATCATTAGACTACATAGGGCAGTGCTGTTAATTAAGAAGTAGATCCTATGCAAGGTCTACAAATTGAGCAGGAACACAGTAGTAGATGAGCCACACTACCCTCAAAGTAATTCTTCAGTCATATAAGCATAGGAGCAACTGCAAGGATGAAGTAGAGGAATTCTGTGGCGACATCAAAAGGCTCTGGCAGCTGCTTCTCAATGGGAACACAAACTCTGGATGGCATCCATCAGCTCTGCCCCCACAAAAGCACAGTGAAGTCCACGTATGCCAAGTCAAACAGCAGAGCGTGACTTGTAAGAATAACTCAGTAGTAACATTTGTTTCATCCATTCATAAACCATCAAGGTGATGCAGAGCCATCATACTAACAGATGTAAACTAGATGAATGTTACCATCATTTCAGAAAGTGTAACCCTGCCATGAAAGTAAATAAATCAATATTTCAAAACTTATGAAGTGGCAACACACAAGAGCTATACACTTCATTTTCTGTCTGGCAGACAAAACTTAGCGTGACTTCCACTTACACAGGATGGCGTGACCAAAGCATAACAGCTAATCCAAGCCTCTTTTGATATAATCCATGGAATTTCATTCCCTTTACATTTCACAGTAATAACCGTCTCTCCATTTATTCTGGATGCATGTACCACAGAACAAAAGTATCTGTCCCACCCTGGCCTACATGGACCACGAGCTCATCCAAGGTCTTTGGACTGTCTCAGCTGCATTCACCCCTCTTATCCATCTCACCTCTCCACGTATCGGAGTGGCTCTGAACAGTCACCATCTGCAAACGGAGGAACGCACTTCCCCTTTCCCCAGCAAAGCAGAAAGTGTTTCCCCAGCCTGCACTGCCCTTCAGCCCAGAAGGGCTCATATTCCTTGGTTTGAGGACCAGTCATTTTGGGTGAGGAATTCCAGTTTGGGTGGTGGTGGTGTGGAGCTAGACACAGTGAGTACGAGTAGACTCATTAACTTTTATGATCATCACTGGCCACCAGTAAACATGTTGGAGGAGCCACTTTTTGATAGCCTTGTAATAGCTTTGAGTGCATTTTGTGCCTACAAGCCTTGCAGACAACGGTGAAGCATTTCCAAATAGACTGTTACAAATAATTCTGAATAACTGTCATTCAGCAAGTCTTTATGGACATTGTTGCCTCCTTAGAAAAAGGATTCACTGTGAACATTAAATCAATAAAAGCCCAAGCTGATCCTTGGCTTTAGCGTGAGGTTGAAAATCGGCTTTCAAGCAGTTTGAACACTTTTGTACTTCCTTCAAGGTCTGTGTAGCACTGACCAACCTTGAAAATTCTTGATCTACTCTTGGTCCTCAATGATAGTACTTGAATATTAACTAGTAGGTCAGATTGCACAAAGTGTTTTTCGTCTGAAACATTAACGAGAAAGTTTTACACTGTCTAAAGTCCTCTGTCTGCCTTTCTATCCCTTAGAAGCAGCCAGAAAGTACCACTGCTCTGTCTGACATTTAACAGCTTTAAGCAGCTGGAAAAGAAAAAAAAAATAAAATCTTTGTCTGAGACTCCTGCTTTACCAACAATGAACTTCTGCCTTCAAGTCTTGGACACAGTTCAAAGATCCATTTGCAAAATTAAGTGCAGAATCATCCCTCTATGTCTATAGAAAATAGGTCCATTTTGTACAAGCACATCTACAGCAGGTCTTAGCTTTTGTCTTCATGATGTATATTAAGAACTGAGAAGCGGTACCATTGTATTCTAGTGTGTTCCCATTATATGCACTCAGATAGTAACAAGAATTACCACTATAAACCAGAAGCTAATCTGCCAGTCAGAAGGAATAGGATTATTCTGATTAAATGCAGAAATTCTTGTCAATGCAAGCCACCTTAGGCTTCCGTGATTCTTGGAGATTTAGAGCACAGTTCCTTTCATCCTAAATTAGATGCCTAAAACAGGTCAGATTAATCTCACCCTAGCTCTACCTATTTCTCTCCATTGACTACACAGGCAGCCCAAGGTGACTAGTTCAGACATAGATATACAGAGCTAGGGGAGATTCATCTTACTTGAGACACCTACAAACTACCAATAATCTTTCTCTCTGTAGGAGAGCCCAAGAAGTGTGTTTACATAAGGAAGCATCAATCCTGTGGAAACTTGTGGAAGAGTAATTTGAAATGCTGAGTGATCATAGTTTTTACACATCCTAAAACAATAACAATTAAAAAAAACCCAAGAAAGTAGATGGCAAACTTATCAAACTAGTAAAACAAAAACAAAACCCACCTCCCCACTCCACTAACCTGAAAAGACACATTTCAAAGGCCTTAGCTTGTTAAATCACACAGAAATAAAGCCTGAGAAAGTTTCACAGGCAACAGAAAAGCAAAACCATTTAAGCCAAAGGTCAGTATCAGCAGTAAAACAAATATGAATAAACTAGCTTTGAACTTGCCTTAGCCAAAAATTAGAAGGCTTCTAATTTTCACAGGAGTTCAGCTGGGCAACAACCAGCCTGTAACAAGGCAGAGAACCCTACTAAATTGAAGATGGACTATGACAGCCTTCTCAAAGGAATTTATATACTGCAGCAGCTATGATAGCAAGAGGAAAAGAGAGGATGACTCAGGAGGTCCCTTCCAACCCCATACTCCTTATTTAAGTTTCTACTTAATAGCAGAGGTCACAGTGATCAAAGAGCAAATAGCACCAGCATTCATGTAATTTAAGATACAACTTCAAATCTCTCCTCTTCATTCCCCATCTCACCCAAGTCAGCCCCCTCTGCCTCCATCTGAGCCTAAGCCACTAGTGTCAGATGGACTAAGCAGCCCTATTCTTTTCTTCCAGCAAGTTATCTCCACCCTGATACCAAAGAAAGAAAAAGACAACTTCCATTCCCTCTTCCATCATTACTACACAGAGGATAGTAAATAGCTACACAATAGAAAACAATTTGAATTCACCCCAGCAGCACCCTTATTTATGCACTATACAACATTGCATTTCAAAGCTGAAGGAAAAACAAACCACTCTTAAAACACTTCCTTCAGGAAACCAAATATTATTTTATTTATGATAACTAACTACAAGATATAATCCAGGAAACACAACTTATTTCCATTTGCGAGGCAAATTTACCTTACCAGAAGAATTTGCTTCTCTCACTACAACACAACTCCACAGCAAGATGAACCCTAGCACTGGCTGGTAGACACCACATAAGAACCGGCTGCAACAAGAAGACAGCTTTCACCTGTGCCTTACAGGAAGCCTCTCCTGCTCTTTGGGAGGATAATTGAATATCAGAATCAAGAAAGCAAAACAGCAGCACCTGTGGAGGGGGCACTGACTCTCAGAAGAGTGGAACTCTAAAGACATTTTCTAGGGAAGCCTGTAAGCACTTGATGAGAGTATATGTTACCTAAGTAAAACAAAAAGCATATAAAACAGCTGCAATGTCTGCACTGAGGTGTGAACTACCATAAGAGTGGAAATACTTACAGAAATGTTTTAGAAAAAAAAATGGATGAATGTTCATAAACAACATTTTAAAAACAAAACTCAGACCAACTCCCCTGTCTGGAGAGCAGGCAGCACGCAGAAGCACGCCGAATTCCCAAATCCAGTGTGGCTAGCTGAGGAGAGGGGTGTCATGCAACTGCCACTCCTTTTTCACCTCCCATAGCACCACTTTACTTTCAGGAGGGAAGAAGCAGGGACCTGAGGCACCTGTGGCTGCATGAAACCTGCCCGTTGGGGAGAGGCCTGTGTGAGGGTTGCTGGTAACAGCGGTAGAAGACATCCTGTATGGCAAAGTGCAATAAGTAGGCCAGTGCTGTCTGGCAGGGAAGAGAGGAGCGTGATGGGTCCAGGGAAATGTGGGCTGGTGCTGGTGGGGGCAGGGGAGTTGTGTGTAGAGTGTGGTGTTGAGGTGATGGATACTGTAAAGGGATGTGTTTATGCAGTGCAGCAAAAGGTGTTTGAAAGGACTATTTGGGCCTGATTAAAGGAAAAGTTTATTCAGGAAATTATTAGGGGAAAAAAGCAATTATTCAATGGCATAGGAAGTGACTCAGGACAGCAGTCATATCCTTTAGCTATTTTTGGTGAACCCAAGTTAGTTTCAATGACCAAAGTCACATTTTTTTCAGTTAACCTCTATGGTGGAAAAACTGCAGCCATTCAGTCCTTGTTGCAGCTGGAACTTGGACTTAGTGTTCTGTGAGAAGATGGAGGACAATTTGCATGAATTGTTATTGCAAAGGGAGCAGTATTTGTATAACTAACCTTTCACCTGACTAAGTACAAAGGGACTCATGGGCGCAAAACACTGAACCTAAGCAACTTACTGAAAAAGTAAAGAAAAATAGGAGACAAAATTAAGTGGCTTTATATGATCCCTTTGCAGCTTGAAGCTAGTCCAAAACTCAATGAAGACTGTGCTGACATCAAGGGAACCCCATTACGAAGAAAAAATGTGATGTTATAAATGGGAAAAGAGAAGTAAAGTATCCCCTCTGAAATGCTGCTGACCCTGGTGAGAAGGTATATACTGACTATATAGGTTAGTTCTGAACAAATAATTTTCCCAAAATACACTGTTTAAAGTTTTGTGAGATGCTCGAAAGAACCATTGCCACTTTTAGCCAATCTCTTCCCTACTAATTACAATACAGCTGCTATTAGCCAATTCCCCTGGCCTCTCCAGCTTCCACAGTGATTTGAAACCCTGATAATGTTTTTCATTTTGCTTCTTCTGTAGACAGAGGCAAAAGCACTTCCTTTCCAACAGCATGACACAGGCTACAGACAGCCTGACGCCAAAGCTTTCTGCAGATCAATATATTTAATGCATTTGAAGTCAGTAAAATCTCCCAGGCTAGTCCAGGGTTGCCCGAGGAAAAAGAAAACCAAAAGGCTAGAGAGCTGTGTGGATATGGATTTAATATTCAGTTTGCTTACTAAAGAATCTCTCCATTTTAACAGAAACCCATTTAAGTTACCTTGGGTAGTAATTTAGAGTACCATTCTCAAAAAGTTTCGGTGGGTATGGAGAAAAATCTAATGTAGTAAGTGGAGTCAGGTATGCTTAAACACACATTGGTGGGAGGTATGTTTATACATTTAAAGACAAAACAGTGAATAAGATTGTGGGAACAAAAATATTATCAATCCCATCACACTAATTCTCTTTCTCCCCATCTCCCATATTTATTTTATTCACTTGATTATTGCTCCAGCCACTCTTGCCTTTCCCACAGGCTTTCCTCATTCACTTAAGTTACCTCTCATTTTCATTAACCTTTAATCTTTATTGCTCCAAAGCATCTTTCCTCCCACCGATGAAGTTTTACTGCCTTTTAAATGCAAAAGCCATAGGCAATCACAGAAGTGAGGAAGCCAGTCGTTCTCCTATCAAACCCGTCAGATTTGTTCTCCTTCCATTCAGCCTCAAAAATTCCCCAGGGATTCTCATTCACTCTACCTTCTTCCCCCCTCCCACTACACAAAACTGTATATCAAGAAAAAAAGGAATAAGCGTCACTAAAACAGCTGCCATACTTTTCAATTTTATTTCATATCCATCAAACCCATGATTATGTATTAGGCTAGCCTGAAAAACTCTGTAATATCACGGAGCAATTGCTACCTTGCTGTCAGTCTTTAAAAGCTGCTAAATAATCGCACCCCAAGTTCACTGTTTGTCTTGCAAAACAGAAGCATTTTTATTGCTTACAATTGGAAAAGCAACTTAATATACTTCAGCTCTGTGTACAGTCTTGGGCTGCCAGAAACAGTGAATAAAATAACATCTTCCACCTTAACATAATATTAACTATGATGCTGAAACACACATTCCTTTAAATGCAATTATTAATTATTTCATGATAATATTTCAGTAAGAATGAATGCAATTATTTCATCAAAGCAGATGCAGCGGGAGGTAAGCAAGGAGAGGTAGCTGTTACTGGTTTTGGGGAAATAAATTGGGTCTCTCTCAGTAATTTTTTCTTGTATGGATTAGGTGGTTAGAAAGAGAAATGTTGCCTTTCTGTTACATCAAAAGGTCTGGCTATAAAGTTCCAGACCACTTGTGCTGCTTTCCTGAATACTAATAGTCCAGGTTAACCCAATAATATTTTCAAAGTGTTTACAATAATTTTTGTAGGGCTTTTATTTAAAATCCGGAAAGTCAGAATCAAGGTATATCACACAATCATTAAATTTATTTCCCTCTCTGAGTGCATCCCATTCTGCTACAAATCTTCATCCTGGTATGTTATAATGCTAGAAGAAAGTAGGGTCCCTGCCACAAATTCCAGGGCAGTCTGACTCCAGCAGCTCTTTGGAACGACACTTTATTCCTTTGTAGCAAATATACGAGGGGAGAAGGTGAATGATATCATCTGGATTCAGCACAGCAGAACGGGAGAGGATTAAACGAATAGCTTCTGTGTCTAGCTTTTGTGGAACGTTGTCTTGTGTTTGAAATGGCAGAAATCAGCTGCGGGCATTGCACCTTGGGACCAGGCTTGCCTGATGCAGTATCAGAGCTGTTGGGCAGCAGCCCAACTCTCTGCATGTCTCTGCTTACCAAGTCAAATTGCAGATGTGCTGCTTCAGCCAGAAGCATCATGTGATGTCTATCAAAGTTCTTAAAGAACTTAGTGACTAAAAAAGTGATAATCCCCTCTCAGAAAAACTGTCCTCATGCAGGTTCTGAGGCCTCTCATGGCTTGAGGTTCTTGTGATGGAAAAGTTTAGCCTGAAAGCAAGTAAGCAAGAAAAAATCACACATGCATTCACATTGCAATGCTAACTCTCCTCTGCATAAACTTCTCATTGAACCAACTCTTCCTACCTGCATACCTCCGCTATTCAGCAATGCATAACAGAATATATGCATTTCAGAAAACAAGCACCATTTTCCTTGTTTCTGTTTTCCTTGTGATCTACCAAAAGCAGTTTTTGCCCATGCTTTCTGAAGAAACAGCTGTAACGTCACACAAAAACTGCTTGCTAAACAAGTCAAAAAGATGTACTATGAGATATTAAGAAAATACCTTTCCTGTCTCAACAGGACTCCCATCTGAGCAGCAAAGTTTCTGTGTTGAGTTTGCAACCTCAGGGATCTCAACTGTATTTTTTGTATCCTACACTACAGGCCTCAATCTTTGCACATGATTTCCCAGGCCATGAAAATGTCTGTTCTATCTCTTAAATTTAAATATGGCATCTAGAGAGTCCAACCGATACTGACTCAGACAGATGACAGAAAAAATACTCTGCCTGCAAATGTGTGCTCTTTTATATGCCAGTAGTGTAGGTAAAAACTCCAGTGTAGTCCGTTGGCTTGTGAACTAGGGGCCAAATTTGTCTCTTCTGTATATTGGAACAGCTCAACCAGTTGACTTCAAATAACCCGCGCTATTTCATTCCAGCAAAACATTTGCCCCAAGGGTCTTACTAACACTTTTGATCATAAACAGTAAAAGGGCAGTAATCCTCAAGCTCAAATGAATTAACATGCTATGTTTCTATGGCTCAGAAGAAGCAAAAGCTATTCAGTCTACTGTGAAAAGAAGGCATTTGTCTGATAAATAAAAAAAACATCCAACCAGAGTGTTGTCAAAATAAGCATGTATATGACGGTTCTGAAATACAAATTATTCACTCCTAAGCACAGACAAGGCTAAATATTAGGGATGGCAGGAGACAGCAATGCGCCTCTGGAAGCTTCTCATGAGGAAAACAAACGCTGCACTCTTTAATCTCCGACTCACACCAGGAAGCCTGCTGAAATCACTGGGACCATTCATCTCCCTGTGAGGTGACCTACACCTGCACTTCCCAGTGCAAGACTAGAAATACAGCCAACCCCAACCCATCCTAAAGGGTACCTGATACCACACTTATATTTTGTACCCATAAACTGGGTTAACACCAGGAGTCTTTCAACAATAGCAAGAGGTGAATAAGAGGATACAACACTATACTGCTGTAGGCCTGGATCTGTTATACATATTTAATTATTATTCTGAAAGGGTGGTAATGACCGACCGTTACTTAGGTTAGTCAGGGCTGAAGAACACTGTTAGGAAAACTTGAGGTACCTCTGATCCAAATGGGGACTGCAGTAGCAGGGAAAACGCCAGGTTGCCAGGTTTGCTGATCAAGTAAAGTAACAGGAACCTCTCATGTAGCTTGCTAGATTTTAAACTAGCTATTATCACTCAAGGAAAAATGTAAACAAGTCCTTCCCTAAAACAGACATACATTTGCTCATAAAGCAGCAATATCATCCCCCAAAAATATTAAGAAAGGCAGTACTGAAGTTGTGACTTCTTATAACTTCCTGGAACAGCATGTTCTTGTTGGTTACCTATCTTAAAACACTGTGCCAGGGGAAAAAAAAAGAAAAAGGAAGAAAGAAATAACAAAAAAAAAAGAAATGAGCTGAAAAATATTAGAGCAATGAAAACCTTGCCCAAAAGACTAAGAGACGTGCTACAGAAAGACAAAACAGAGGTCCTTTTCTAAATAAACGTTTCTCAAGAAAACTCTCTTTTGTGCCTTTTCATTCTGCCACAATTCTGTAAAGATCTCTTCTTGTCAGAAGTAACTGTAATTGTTGCAGCGGATGAAAACAAAATGGCCCAAATACTTTCAGTTAAACAAAGAATAAGAGGAAACACTGTAAAATTATACAATACTATAGAGAATGTAAATTAGAACGCCTTCAACAGAGCATAATTAAAGTGTATTAAACACTGCTGTGAACTGTCAGTAAGTGCATCTATAAGCCATATTTAGGGTAAAACAGTGAATACAAGACAGCATATTTTTTCTGCTCTGGTTAACAGCTCTAGGTGAAGTTAACATAGGTGTGAATTCAAACTCCCACCAAAAATAAAACCCAAGCTATTTCATCCTGCAATAGTCTGGAAAAGAGCAGCAATTCTCATGTGAAATGAGTCTAAGAGGGGAATCATAGTACCATATGTTGGTAGAAGAAGAAATCTTATTTATTTAGGTGAGTTCTTGGTCAAGAAGAAGTTTGGACCACATAGAAATTTACATGCATGAATATGAAAACCGTCACCAGAAAACACTTGTTTTGTGTCTGCAGAAGCTAATTTCTCACTCTGACCTACTCTTTGAAGTCCCATAAACATCTCCACCTCAGCAACAAGGTGCTCATCTCAAATTCAGGAGCCTCTGCAACCCTGGAACAACACCTAAGCCCCAAAATCTCAGATCTGCCCAGAGTACACCTAACAGACACAGGCAAATTGGCACTTCTTGGATAATACCCTTGTTTTCCAGGCTGCAACTGGAAGAGACACTATCCTGTGTTACAAAAGCATACAGCTGGAGTACTCACTTGGCTGTGAGGGATCTCGTTTCCAGTCTCTCCCCACTCTTAGGTGGCGTGGACACCCACTTTCCAGCAGAACTACAAGCTGGTCTGGAAAATAGGACTGGGGAGTTGTCCACTAGTCCCACTACAGCCCTGCAAGAGTGAAGTAGGTTGCAAATTTCATGCAGCTGGTAGAAAGCCTCGCAAGAGGATAGCATGGTCCCATGGCTGGACAACTTGGTGAGGAAGGGAAGAACCCTCAGTATCACACAAGCAATGAGTTCCCACGTATCTGGCAGGCTGCAAGGATGACCACGAAGCCTGATGGGTCCTTTTAAAAAACCCTGCTATGGGGACCTACCTCTGGAGAAGAGCCTGGACTCTGCAGCCTGTAGGAACTGCTCTGTGCTTAGCCGTTGCTATGGGCTATTTCAAGGAGGTTTCTGCTGCGTTTGCTGGGTTCCACCCAATCCTGGTATGCACTACAGAGGGAGATTGTGTGTCCCAGCCCTATGTCTTTATTGAGCCTTCCTGGGACTGGCTACTGAAGACACCTGTTTCAGGCTTAAATATGACAGCAGAGAAGCACAGAGACTACATCCTGCCCTTTGTTCTTACACATAAAGCATTTCTGGTCCAATATTGTAAACACTTCACAATTTTCCCACCAACTGCAGTGGGAAGTGTATTGCATCTTCTATGTTTTGATTTAATTCTCCTCTGTACCTTGCAGCTGAGGACAAAAATGTTGTCCTTGTGATAAATTTCCTTACAATAAGATTACAGACACTAACAACAATGAAGGAAAGAAAAAACGCTAGAAAAAAAGAAGTGCTTTACTTAGACAAAATAATGGAAACCATAAATCACTGCAGTGACAGGATTAAATGTGAAACCTTTAATTATACATTTAATCATTTACCCACTTCTTTATTTTCCCTGTAGTAATGTTCATGAAGCTTCAATAAGATTTCAGTTTGAGGACGATTTTATTTTAGATGTGAATTGCAAAAGCAATACACATAGAAATGGTTTTAAGAATAAAAATAATATTAACTTTAATCTTCAACTATGTTGACCCCTTTACTGAACACCTTTATTGTTCTCAGTCATATTGGCCCTCACTTAATGGCAACACAGTGCCAATGCCGTCAAGCCCATCTCCATTTCACAGATATTGTATAAAATAAAGTAGAACTAAGAGGGAAATAAGTGGTGGTTCAGAAAGTACACTACTGTATTAAAACAAGAGAGTATAATTACATTCTTGAAGAAGACACTGTGTTATTTATGAAGCATGGACAAACCTGTGCCCACAGGCTATATCTGCGCCACTGCCTTTTCCACAAGGAGGCAAGCAGCAGCTGCTAGAACAGAAAAGTGAATCCCCAGCCCCTGAACACCTTTTCCTATGGACCCCAGAATCCAGCAACACAGAGCAAGGCTGTTGTTGCTGTTGCTGTCACATTTAGAGTGGGCAATGGAATAACCCAATTTCTGTAAAAAATTTGTGCACCAGCATAATCTTTCAGCACACTTATAGCAGTACTTACTGTAAACAACACAAAACAAAGTGCAAAAATAGCACAATTCCCCTTCTTCTAACTGGAGAGTAAGGCAAAGTCCAGACAACCTTTGTGTTTACACAGATCCCCTCAAAGAACTTGCAATAGGAAAATGCAGACTTTCATCAGTGTCAAAACATTGCTTGTATGCTAAGAAAAACAGCCTAATATTATACTAAACATATCATCTAGTAGCAATTGTAAAGGCACTATTTTACTGGCAGATATTGCATTGCATATCATACCTGCTGTTGGCAGGTAAGTACCTGTCCTCTGGAGCACCCTTTGTTTAGTTCTGTTCTGTTGCAGACTCTGGCAAATTGCCTTAAGGTTCCTAGCTGGGGTGGGCTGTCACACAGCTAAACCCATAATTCAGCTGCTCTACATTTTCTTTTAAAAACAAGTGAAGTGTCCACTGGGCCTGGGTTGCAGAGAAGATGGGTTGGCTCTACTCATTCACCTCATGCCTTCCTGTCCCAGCAGAGAAGACAGAAGCAGATGGGCCCTGCCAGTGTTTAGGGTACAGAAATGGGCAGAATCACGTACAAGGGTGACTTTCAGGCATCCCAATGGAGGAGGGCAACATTTTTATTATGTCTTTTGTAGAGACTCAAACAACCACAGGGAGGACTCCCAGGTAATCTTTAGGTTTTGTCTGGATTTTCTGCCGTGTTTGTCATCTGTTTTGATTTGGATCAACTTTTTCAAAAACAAGTCATCCTCTGTACGTGGGACTCATGAATCTGTTGGATTAGCTTGTTGGTACTTGACAGACCTCCCTTCTATGAACTGGAGAAAATGCTCCAGGCTCTGTTGTGGTCTCTGCCTGTACCACTTTTTGGAACAGGCAAACCCAAAGAAAGAAAAGGGGATTGTATAATTAGGTTCTGACTATCACATAAATTGACTACACATTTGCTTCTCTTCTAGGTAATTTTTTCCATTGCATTTTGTAAGCAAGAGAAAATTGCCTAGGGAAAGCAGGGAACACAGGTCCAGATCTGTAGGAGTCTAAGTACAGTCAGCACTGGGAAAATGAGTATTCTTCCTTTCTTCTTTTGGGTATTTTTTTGAATCATGAGGAGTTTGGACTGATTTGGTAATAGCTAGATATTTCTCTTTCACCCACCCAATCCGAAAAGGGCCTTAACAGCACAACATGCATAAAAACGCCCATTGCGCAGAACTACCTATTCTGTTAAATCCATGTTCAAGGTTTAAAACTGAAAACATAGGAAGTGTCTGGCTTAATATTTCTGAACACATGTGGGGCACCAGTGTCAGAAACCTGGAAAGAGGAGACATTTTTATCATCTTTTTCTCAAAAATTACTGGAGAGGAAATTTCTGAGGAAACGCTTAAAGCAGGATCACTCGTTGCGTACCTGACAACACAAGACCGAGATGCCGGGACATTTACTCACCCTGCCAGCAAGATGACCTGTAGGTCTCTGGAGTTTTTCTCTCTTTCCTATCTCTAGTCCATTCATGCATCAGGTTCCTTAGAGATATGGGGTAGCCAAGTGAACTTATGTTTCCTGTTCTGGGTGTAAGACGGTTTCCTGTGACAGAGAGGATATAGAGAGCAAACATGGTATATGAAGGTACTGAAACAATCACTTCAAATTATACTATAATTCATGTAGTTCCTACCTCCTGCCTTCAACTGTAGCCAATGTTGAGGAATAAAACCCTCAAGAGATGGTTTCCAAATAAGCAGCCTGGGGGGATCATTGCTTAGTAAGTAACAGTAAGTAACTGCCCTGTTTAGTTGTATAAAAATAACACGTGAGGAAAGTTTCCAGGGTTCTACTCAGTAGTATCGTATATCAATCAATTCTGCTAGTTAACTGAGCACATTTCAAATAAGTTTTTCTTTCATCAGTGTTAAATGCATTTATTTTTAAAGTTTCTATCCCACTGTTCAGGTACTACAGCAATGACTATGATCCTTTCTGAAATATTCAATCAACACATCATTCTATGCATATTCTCTTTCCTGTACCTTCTCTAAACTATCTTTTCTACTTGTTTTTTTTTTTTTTTTTTCCTCCAGAATGTCTTCCTTAAAGGTTATTAATTGGTTTTGTGGGTTTTTGAATACCTATAGACTTTTCCTTTTTAGGGATGAACTGGTCTGACCTAAATATATTTCATAATGGTGACCATGCATTTCTGTTTCCCTCTTTTCCTCCCCGTACCGCCAAGTGATCTGTGGGAGACCAGTACAAAGTCAAGCATGATAATCATCTATGGCACTTTTCTGCTCCACCTCCTTCAGAAAATTAGTGTATCTGGTAGACAAGTGGAAGAGGAGAATTTGGAATGCACACACAAATCACATCCTCTACAACCACTGGGCTGTCATGGGTCAAGTTGAGAAAAGAAAACATGCAAACCCCCAAACATATTACACTTAAGAACATTATTAAAAGCAGAAATGGGGAAATGCTTAGCTTTGAGGATTTCAGAGTGTCCCTGAATAATTTTTCTGATTTGTCAACTGAATAGCAAAGGGACTAGAATAATTCAGAAAAAAAGAAACCAACCAAGAATGGGTAATTATTTTAATATCCTCACAACGCCTAAAATACAAAGGACTTTCACTAGGGGTAACTTTGGAGGTGAAATTGGAAACTTCTCTTCAGAGATGTTTCTATTAAAGGTCATGGGTATCAAAATCTATTGTCTCGCTTTAGATCAGTTATAAAGATACTATAAATAAAGTCTCCTGTATGGCACCTTGTCATTGATTCCCACTTCAGTGTAATCAGCACTGCAGACACAGGAAATTCTTAAAATAAGCAGCAGTATTCTCTGCTTACTGCAGTTAAAATGGAGACAGGAGTCCTGTACTTTTATTTTAAGATATTCATTGTAATTGCTTGTTGAGCAAAATATTTTATTACTGTTCAGATGAGCACAACTACTATATCAAAATATAGTGTATCTATGACAACAGTAATTCATAGTTTACCACTCTCTTTACCACTAAGCAAATGAAGTAATTTTGCTGAATTAGTTCTTAATAATAAAAATATGATAATTTTCAAACATTTTACTAGTTCGTAGAACTAGTCCAATATCTTCTATGACAATTGTAAATACATCAATATATTTTTCTTGGATAAAACCCAACCATACAACTGGAAAACATAGTGCCTATTCTACTGAAGCTGTTAGAGAACTCATAGTGACTGCTCCAAAGTTCTGGCTAAAAAAAAAAAAAAAGAAATTCCTGAAAAAAAGTCAAAATACTTGCCAACTTCTAAGCAAACATTTAAGAAAAGCCCAAACTTGTAGTAAATTTACTCACATACAAATGAAAAATCATGCTAAAAATAACACCTTGAGGAAATACAATGTTTTCATATCCTTCAGATTACACTGCTATATCTTGCTGAAAAAGATTTGGGGATGTGAAGATGGAAGGGTGGTAAGTAAGAAGGATGACCTAAAAAAACTAAACCCAACATTTGCATCATTTTTTTTTTGTCAGCTCAAGCTGAAATGTGCCTCCTGAAAACGAAGACAGCAGAGGGAGCCTTCCCATTGCACAGAGACATCCCAGCTCACCATGCGGAAAGTCACGTAGGCACAGCAGAAGGGCAGTGTGGACAGACAGGGGATGAAGAGGCTGGGAGGGTTGCTTGGGAGCAGTGCAGAACTTCCTTGTTCTGACATGCTTGGATGAAACTGGGGAAGCCAGACCTCAGCTGGTCTTGAAACTGGTGAGGGACACGAGGAGTGACCAGATGAACTTCTAAGGAAAAGCCAGCAGTAAAAGGAAGACTGAGGAACAGGCAGTTGGGAGAGGCTAGTCAATCTCCATCCTTGTAGATCCTCCAAACTCAACTGAACAAGGTCTGGAGCAACATTATCTGTTTCCCTTGCTTGGACTAGGACATTGTTGTTGCCCTCCAGAGGTTTGTTTTAACCAACAGGATTCTATGATTCTATGAAATACTCAGTTTCCCTGCAGTTTCCTTCCCTCTGAATAAACGATGGAAGTAAAAAGAAAAATCAGAAAAAAAAGATAAATGTACCAATTTATCTCTTAATACTCTTCTGAAAGAAGAGATGCTGAATTTGAATAGAAAATACTCTGAATGGGGTAAAACTGTTAGACCACTACTAATTGCATTTTTGTGTTTTGTTTTATCTTTCACTCTCTGTTATCTATATGATTTTGTAGACCTTGTTCTGCTTTTTTCTTTCACTGAATTAATGCAGACCAATAAAAGATTAACTGACGACCTAGTTCTCATCAGATTCTTGACTCACCTGGGTAAGCCCCAAGTCTAGGTAGGTGCTAGGATTGATTAGCACAGTTTGGTAGGCAGCTTTCCCTGTGCCACATACTGGCAGTTCACAAGTGACACTATAATAAGTGGACATAGATAGGACGTGGAAATCTCGGGTCCAGCCTTCACAAAAGGACTTATAGGGGCCTTTCATTTCACCTGATATTTCCCTCGGTAGAAAACTTCCACTGTACCATGAGATGGCACCAGAATGTAGGCACTATCATTTTTTCAGGTGCATGCTCCATTTGTTTCTCCCTCTTTGACTCTTCATGTTTACCCAAGAAAAAGCAAGAATTTAGCACCATGCACTTTTCAAGCCTGAGTAAGCAGCTAATTATTCAGACAAAATACTATTGATTTGAAAGTGTCTGAACAAATGAAATTCAGGCTTGTCGACCTCATTGAGAAGGACAGCCAGCCTTCTTGGGGAATTTCCAATTGTGTTACTTACAGTTCTTTTTCCTTTCTTTTATTTCAGGGGCATTTGATACAGTACAGCACAACTTCTGGTATTGCATGGTCACAGCTTCTTTTGAAATCAGAGGAGACTTTGCTTAAGTTGCAGACCTTCAGTATCCTCTGAAACCAAGAGCAACCTATGTGTACCTGAAGACAATGTACAAATCAGGGAAGCTGACAGAAGTGATAAAAAAATAAAATGGCAAAATCAACTAAGCATCCACTAATACGAACAGGACCATATACATCCATGAATGTGCTGCCTTTAAACATGAAGTAAATCTCACACTCTGTCATTGAATTCTTCTTACGCCATAAATTCAAGTTTCTCTAATGTCATTCCACAGGGTCGTTTTCCAATGAGCCATGCCTTTTTTTCTTAGGTCTTTCCAAATGTAAGCATTTAGACAATGGACAATCATCTTGCCTGGTATTCATCTTTATCACAGTAGGCATGCTACAAAATAGAGACCTGATATACACTGTATTTACTAAATGTAGGTAGGAAGCAACCTCCCAGGCTATACATGGACAATTTTACTGATTATATTATTTGCTATAATAGTTGAACACCAATGAGCTGCAGATCCAACAAATATCCAAAAAGAGCTACCCAAAGAGCCCTAAAATTAAGTTCTTGACAGATAATAACTAATATTGTACACCCCTACTCTTTATGTTATGAACAATATGTACACTATACTTATGCAGAGGAAACCAGCATTTAAAACTCTTACATTTCTCATAAAAATGGATTTTATTACAGAAAACAGTGCCTTCCCATAAGAGACTTACAATTGATTAAATAGGATGGCTTGTCCTAAAACACTTACATGATTGCATGCAAAGAAAACAGATGGTCTGTGTAACAGTAATTTGATTTCTTCCAGTAAACATTACTCATGATATAGAAAACGCTTATGCTGATCTCTTCCAGAATGATGTGTGCGCTTTGCATCTCTCTTTAAATGAAGCCTGTAATTCTGTTCAAGAAACAGCACAGCAGCTCTGGTTTCCCAACAAATCAAATAAAATCAGGTAGACTAATGCATCATTCCTCACTTAAGAGCCTGACAACACAGAGATTGATTTTAACTTTTCACTCTCCCAAAAGTGTTTAACATAATGACATGCTCCTTTCTCATTTACTCCTTTTGTAACGCTTCTTCATACCAAAAAAAGAACACCATTTCTACCTTCGTCTCTGCCTAAGAGAAGTATCATAAGCCAAATTACAATGTCTATTCTCTTCTGATTGAATCTAACATCCTTCTCCTTTATATAGCTGCAGGTATATAAGAAGGGACAAAAGTCTCACTGATAAGTCTCCATCTGTCCACCTCAGATTTTGTTCTGTCTCTTGAGTCACACCAAGAATGCTGCTCAGGGAACTTCACCACCCAAATTTCCCTGAAATTACTCTAGTCAGGCTTTATGCTTCCCAAACACTGGATGAAATGCCATCCACCTTTGTAAGGCAGGTAGCTGTCATGATGTTGTCTAAATCACTGAAGTCCTTGGGACTGAACCATGGATGGGAGCTCTGTCACTTATTCCTACAGGACGACAGTCTGGGCTGCTAAAGGATTCATGTTGCCTTTTACAGATCCTTTGCACAGGGTGAGTACAGGCAGATCTTCCCCAAAGGCACAAATTTAACCCCTAAGAGTGTACCCTTAAATCTGGCCCTAATTTTTTACAGGGCCTTCACACTGGTGTATGTTCCATCATCTGCAAGTAATAACATTCCTGCTGGGATGTAACCCTATTTGTCATTATCTTGTCTTGTTTGATTACTGTCGCTTCACCTGACTGGCCTGGACTTACCCCGGCCAAATGAAGTAAGGGCACAATCCTATTAAATGCCTGCTGGGAACACCCTAAGCTGCCGCTCTTGTCGGTGGGAATTAAGGGTTTTCAGCACATTGTAACAGGTACTCAGACCCTTGAGAAATTGGGCTCTTAATTAGATATTCCCTCATGACATTGTGTGATTATTTAATGTTCTGACAAGACGCCTCAGCAATCTCACAGGCCCTGAATTAACTATCCTAGAAGAGCTCTTTGCCAACTGCAATTCTGTGAAACCTTTGTCATGCTTGGCCATGGAAGCAAATTGCATTTCATGGAGCATATGAAATGATTTACCCAATAAATTGGATGAATTATATATAACACGAACTACTGGCCAGGGCTGAAATGTCCAGTTTTAAATAGCTGTTCTTTCTTTGTCCCTTTCCTAATCCCTTGCATATGCCCTCCCCTCCACCCTTCCATGCACGCTTTTTATTGTCCCACTTGCTGACAGAGCTCAGCAGCAGCAGCAGTCCTTGTGGCGATGTGGCGTGATTCATCATGCAGTCTACATGAGGCAGATTAATACTGCCAGAGGAGTTCCTTATTATAAATTTCCCTTTCTCCTGTCTGGCTCATCTGCATTATAATATTTGTTACTCACACGTGAATTTCCAACTCAAGCTTATCCATCCAGGGGTTGCTGAAGCTTTTTAATCTATACTGAAAAGTTTAACAAAACCGCAACAGAGTAAACATTTCTGCCTTGCAGCTGGTGCCATGTTATCAAACACATTAATAAAAGCTACAATAAGCATGAAAGAAAAAGTGTAAATAAACAGAAGAGTGCTGAATGACATATCACATAACAAATGCACACAACAAATGGTCATCTTTTTATCATTCCCTATGTATAACAGCTTTAGGCACAATCACCTCAGGGCATAGCATCAAATGTTTTCCATAGGATTTTAGCAATAATGCTATGCTGATTACTAAACCCTGGTTCAAGTGTGCAAAATTATAGTGCTTAACAATCAATATTCACCTCCTCTCCACTTTGTAGAAATGGAAGCTAGAGAAGGAATATGTGGACCAGCTACCCTAACTCCTATGACACCCAAATACCCACCTCAGACCCAAGGGCTGTAATCAGTATATCAGCTATAGGCAACTGAAACATGTGCTGCAGGTAAAGAATAAGAGAGACAATGACTGCCACATGAGAGGTATTAAAATATACTCCAAAGTTTGTATTTTTAGGAAAAGCTTCGAACTTCTCCATCCCTGTTGGGTTGCGACACACTTTCTGAGACCACAACACAAAAATCATACCAGTAGCATGCTTTCTGCTAAGGCTTGTAGCTCTTATGCTTGCAACTGCTTTTCAAAAGGTGTACACTACTCCATTTATCTGCGGTCACAATTTCTGCTAAGTCCAACTCAAGGAATTCACAGATGTGGAGTCTCTTCCAGCCCCTTCCCTGCCCTCCTACCCAGCCAAGACTCTTACTTTACCCGCTTACCTTCTAGGGAGGCTTTTTTCATCCTTCTGTTAACAACATTTCCATGGACTACGTATTTTTTTTATGGGCCTTCAACACAACCTTAAATTATGTCTCACAAGCACCATCAAATCCAATTCCACAATGAGGAATCTAACTTCAGATAAATCATTCTACCAACTAGCTTCAACTACAACAAAACCAGTTCCTTGAGTGCTTTATGCATTCTGGCGAGCTCTGCTTTGCCAGGAGTGGATTAAATAACACTACCTCTATTATTCTAACAGTGTGAGAGATCATATAAAATATTTATATTGTGAACTGCAGGCAAAATGCTTATTCTAAATTATGCTCCGGAAGCTCAGCAAGATGTTATATTGATAGAAAAATACCTCAGTTTAAATAATTGGGCAATTTCAGATATTCCTTATTCTACGAATCTCGTGTCATTTTGCTGTTTCCCCCTTGGGAACGTGATCTATTTTAGTAAGTACTATTTTCCATGTTCAAGGGTTTCCTGTGTACTAGTACAAACATCTCACCCACATCATACTGAATCACAAGGCCAGCACAGAAGTAAATATAAAAAAATACTGTCAGTGCAGATCAGTGTTCTGCGTGAGCTTCTTCATTGCATTATACAGGGCATCAGACACTTTTTAGTACACAGCTATGAAAAAATTTGCTTAAGGTGTAATTTTCAGCTGACTTCCAAATTTGCAAACAAAGCGTTTGCACGTGCAGTTATTTGCAAAGACTGTATGCACAAAACCCCATCAATGCGGTAAACTGGCACCAATCTGCATGTGCAAGAGTAATGTTTATACAAACCAGGTCTCCTCTGTCCTCAGACTTGTATTCTTGATTTTATTGGGGTTACTCCAATTCACTATGTGGGTATGCATGACAGCCCATTCGCACACAAGTCACTTGTTTCAGCAGGTTCCAATGTAAAGGGTGTTTTGCTTAAAACATGGCAAACATTATGCTTTTCCCACATTTCACAACTATACAGTGCAGGATGGTTGGCCGTAGATTCTGCAACCAGCTAAATGCAGTCTGTGTGTGCTTGTGCCGTCTTGTGCAGCCTCAGGACAATGCTGCGTGAGGAGAAGGGCATGAGCCATTCCTGTGTGGAATTTTCCCTGGGTAGCAGCATTTTCAGTCGGAGGCCAGTAGGGACAGCTTAATGAATCCGCACCAACTTTGACGCGCTGTTTGCCTAATCCTGATGATGCTTTGCTGAGCATCATCAGCAAGGAGAGGAATGAGGACACAGGCAGAGGGAAGGCAAAGTGGCACACAACAGAGAGTGCACCGTGCCTTCCTTTCCATTGGCAGAAGGCATCAAAAGCAACGCCACAGCAGCTCCAATGCAGCCTTTCACATGCTATGGGCAGGCAAGCTCTTTAAAGGTGGGTATCTCAGTTAACAGCTGAAGTCAGCTGTCAAGCAGATGGCCAAGCTAATGGCATTTTATTCGTCTTGGAAAATCTTCTCCGCAGACTGTCACACTTGGTTCTGTTTAGACTTAGATTCAGAGTCTTCTCTAGTTGCCCTTGCCCAGCCCAGGTGTCATTGCACACAATTTCCCTGACAAAACCAGCTACTGCTGTTGATATGTGAGGTTCACCTCCGTGAGTGAATGGACATGCCTTGCCCTCCAGCTTTACTGCCATCAGCAGAGGCAGGCATGGGCAAGGGCAGCAGGAGGACGGGAAACTGGCAGGAGATGAAGAGCAGGTTTTCCTTGACTCTTCCTCTTTTCAGTTCTACCTCGGCTCTACTGGGCAAGGACAGAGATGGAGCAGCAAGGCCCACCCTTTCCAATGAGAAATGGGACATTAAGCATGTCAGCTTGTTCTGATCCCTCCCCACTGTGTGGGTCTGCTCCTTTATTTTGTAGACACCTTGCACTGCAGTGTCCTCCTCTCTCTCCTATCTCCCCCAAGGGAGTTCCCCTTGCCCGAACAGGAGTGCCCTCAGAGCAGCTCCCAGCCCTCTAGTTGCCAACTCCTTCTTCTCAGACTGCAGCTGGGTGGTGACAGCCACTGAGATCCAGTGCAGCCAGAGGAGCAACTGATCTGCCCATTCATCTTTTTTGGGCTGGGCAAAGGACTTAGAATACCCAGTACTCTCAGCTTCAGTAGATCCAAAAGCATATAGTCGATTCCACTCAAAATCAGGATGGTTTTCCAGAAAAAAAGATCAGTCACATTATTGAAGCCCATCTTGTGACTTGTTAACCTCCCTCCCTTCAGCTGACACATGTAAAACTGCAATAACTTCAGACTGAAAAGTCAGTCTTGAACGCATTTAAAATGTACACGTTTCGCTCACTGTTTATGCAGACACTGACTATGCCTATAAAAATCCTACACATTACCCCCTCACTTCTCTGCTTCCTTCCCGCTTTCTCAACTTGACCTTCATGTTGACCCTCATACTCCTGCACTCGCAACAGTCCTTTTCTCCTTTTACTGTCCCTGGTAGCAGAAGACAATACAGCTAGAAAAGTGAACAGTGAACATCCAGACCCCAGTAAGCACTCATTCCATGTATTACGTTTTCAAATGATGTTTTAACAGAGATTTATCAGCTGCCTTGCTAGTGGATGCCAAAGCATTCAGCCAAATAGCACCTTCTCTAACTTACTGTTTTAATGATACTTAAAATTCTTAAATAAAACAGAATAAATTATCATTCATAGTATGTAAAACAGTTTTGCACTGCTCTCTTTTTTTGCAGTTACCATCAACTATAAAAATATCGAAATTAGCAAATAAATTTTGTTTATTTTTCGATAAATACACTCAGTAATATACTGCTTAGTAAATACCATTTTCATTAAAGAAAACAACACGACAACAGAATTATCCAGGTACCTAAAATAATTAATTTCAGACTTGTTCCATCCCTGGGACTCTAAAAGCACTTTCACAAATCTGTTCCTTCACTATCTCCTTGGGCAAGACCCCAGGAACAACAGAAATCCCTCACCGCTGCTTAAGTGGTCACATCTTGCCCTACAGCAGAACAGAAGAGTGTCTCACATTATTGAGAGAACCCTTCCCAATATTCCTGCAGAAATATCAAAGTGTTTGATTTTCACTTGCATTTTAATCTAGGTACAACTTGCCTCACTATGTAGACATAACCTTGGCATCAGACACACTGTTGACTATTTCAAGGTGTCTGCCCCGGAGGGTGAGCAACAGAAACGGCTGAAATAGCCACAAGGCTGCAGCCTCTGTCAGAACCGCAATGAACCTAAACTTCCAAGCAGATTCCGAGTAACAGAGTCTGATATTGAGGAAAGGAAATATTTCAGGTAACCCAAGAGGGTCCAGTTCCAATTATGCCATAACAGGGTTGCACTCAGATGTGAAGCTGAGCTTTTATTTTATATTTAAACAGCCTTGCTGACATTTGTATGCTCTGCAGAGCAAGGAGGCAGAGAAGACTTCAAGTCAAGCCAGGCATTCAGCTACTTAGCAGTATGTCCTAAGGCGACAAGAAGGGTTGGATTTTTGCATTCTCTCTTTGGAGACCTGGTCAATGAATACAAAGAAACAAATACAGACCAACCATTTGAGTAAGAACTGCCGTCTCAGACACAAAAAGAAAACCTATTGTGCTTTGAATTTCCTTGCCCTAAGATCTTCGGTGACAACGCGTTGCCAGCAAGTAGGATTTTATTGATGTAATCCTCTTCCCCCTGGCAAAATAAAAACCAGGTTCCCCAGTAATGATCGTAATGTTAAAACACGTTCAGAGTCTTTTGCAGGTTCTCACTGAAAGTCTTGCTTGGCTTTATGGCTTGTCACAACTGACATGGTTCTTAATCAGAGCTCCTTTAAAAACACAGAGAATAGATAATAATAACTGGAAAACTAGGACACTAAAACTTTGATTCACATAGCACATGTCTCTAGTCTTATCATACATTATGCATAGCTGTACTATATTTTGAAGGAAACTGCTGTGACGTGTTTTCTGTGAGAGATATACGCATGACTAGAGAGTCTACAGCATAGCAAAAAAAAAGATTCTGATCTCTGGAAGATGTTCAGATAATTAGGCAAAACTGCAATACAGGAACATTTTGCCGCAAACCAGAAATATTTTGGATTAATAATGAAACACTTGGATTCCATATTACCATAGAGGTATCTCATGGGAGTTATAGTTTAGGTGCCTCAGCAGCCCAGTGTCAAGGATATGCAGTTTTCATAAAACTCCAGTTTGCAATACGAGGGCTATGTCATTGGAAAGATTCAAGCTCCAGTTGGTATACAGTAAAGACCCATAGCTGCCTACTTTTATCATGTCAGTTTTGCTTTTTAAAGCAATGGTAATTATTGACAAATTGGTACTGACTCTGATCTCTTTAACTGTTATGTAGATAAATTTCCATCCTTATCATTTACTTGACAGTGCTAACATCATATCCCCACTTTAATGATGTGACTGACTTTAAAGATTCATAAATTCATTACTACAGTACATATCAAGGTTAAAAGAGGGAGAATTCCCTTATCAGTATGAAGGACTCGTACAGTTTGCAACAATCCTAGATGAAATTACCCTTTTGTCTTTCAATAAGCAGAAATCTCCTGCAGTGGCAAATGTTCATAATGGACTGTTTCATCTTGGCAATCATCTGAAAAGCATCTAATTTAATTAAAGCTTTAGGACAAAGTGATCTCTCCTTTAACAATTAAATATTTATATTAACGCACATATCACTTAATTGGCATAACATATCAAAGGGTATTAATTGATTGTACATTGTGTAAGGACTAGAAAAAAAGTGTAGCACAGGTTTAAAATTCTTTTCTATATGAAACACTGAATAAAAAATTTCAAAGCAGAGAAAGGGCATCAAAGATATAGTAATAGGCAAGAATTAAGACAACGGAGATTTTAATGATCATTAGCTCTGTGCTACCGCTATGATATCTGCTGGCAGTAAAAGCTGTATGACAAGTCACCATAAATGATGTGTTCACAGAAGCTGCATTAACTAATGCTGGAATTGAGAGAAAGAACGGGAGCAGAGATTAGAGAGATCCTAGACTCAACAGTAGGTCTGTGTATCCTTGGTCATTAATCACTGCTGAACACTTGATTCCAGAGCTGTGCCAAAGAAGCTGTAAGTTGCATAATACTATCAACGTCAACATGAACTGTATAACGAAACAATATCTACAGCCTACATCATCTCGACAAAGATCAAAAGAAGGTATTGCATTTTATTCAATTATCTGGCAGAGAGAGGCAGAATTTAAAGCCACACTAATTGGAAACATCCTTTTCAGGCTTTTTTCTGCCTTTTTCCCAGGGAATTAGAACATATCTGTGAAGGGGAGGAGGTGAGAATTTGTCTGAATAGTTGCTAAAATTAACTTAAATGTGCAGTTACAGGCCATCTCTTCAGCTAACAAGCACTTAGTGATACCATTTTATTTAGTAAGAAGCTGACTTCTACACTAACAAGTAGCTCAGTGGGGAACATTCAAGCAACTTCATGGGGGAAAAATCAGAAATTAACCTCTTATGGTCTATTTTTTGAGGTCTTAGAAGCTCTATTGCTAAAGACACATTTTTTTATTTCTCTATCAAAGGTTGGAAAAGAAAACCGAAAATTAACAGGCTTAGATGTTCAGTACCAATTCAAGGGACTAGTTCTGGTATAGATACGTGTGATTATTATGTAATACAGCCATTTGGAAGAGTAAAAGCTGCTCACTGAATTTGCAAATATTAGCAAATAAAGCCCGTTTAAGCTACAGTGCTAACACTTAAAGCTGGCATGAACAGATGCTTGCTACCAAATGTAGTCCTGGATCTCTCTGAAAATGTGGCTGCCTTTGGGGGTTTAATGCAGGCCAGTTCCTTCTAGAAACACTTGTGGCAACATCAGAAAGAACACAGGCAAGGCAATAAAGCAGCAGGGTGGAAGGAGAACAGGATCTCTTCCTTCAGTGGCGGTACAAGTTTGAAGTGCTTGATCTCATCTCCACCCTCTTTCCTAAAAGCAGAAAGGGATGCAGGAGGCAGAGAGTACCTCAACCCCAAACCATAAGAACTTTTCACTCTACTCCTAGAACTAGCTGGAAATACAGTCCATGGACTCTCCCCAGTTTTTATTGAAAAAATTCTTTCAGTATCTAGTCTTCATCTCAAACTTCAGTGAGTTTGGAAAAGCTTGCTCCTTATACGTATCCTGATCACTACTACACTTTCAAGCACTTGTATAGGAGCAACTCCTTATGAATCTTTCCAACACAGTTCTGTGCACATTCATTTGGCTATTTGTAATGAACTTTCTCACCACAATTTCCTTCAAAATAGGTTACATGCTACTCATTAATTTTATAGGACTATGTTTTACAGTTAAAACAACATTTGGTTCCCTGAGGGCCTTTAGAAAGAAAAGAAAGTAGATGTTAAAGAATTATTCAGGAAATTTAAATCTAAGACAGACTGAGCAGCTGATGAAGATTTTCTGCAGAAGTATAACATAAAATGGCTGTACTAGATCACAACATATAGTCCAGCACTCTACCTTTGACAATAGCCAACAACAGACACTCATGGTGAAAAACAAATTAAAAATCAGTCAAGTAAAGAAATTTTAGTAATCATTCTGTTTGGGACTTTCTAAGCCTGGACTGTTTTGTCCTTAATTAGTCTTGAGACATCACTTTTAAATATATTTTTCAAATTTATATTGAAATCATACATGCTTTCAGCATCTAAAATAATGTAGAAAGAAAAGTATTTCCTTATGTTTTAAAAATTCTGCAACTTCTTTTGATGACTTTTGTTTCTTGCATTGTGAGAAACACTGAACACTTGCTTTTGTTTAACATTACCGTTTCATATTTAATATCCCATCTCAGTTGTCTCTTTTCAAACCAGAAAAACTAGGCAATAAAATAATAGATGATACCCAGTGTTGATAAATTCAAAGGAATATGTATGGACACGAAAATGGCCTCTTACTATTCAAATACACTGCTGGGTCTGAATTAGCTATTGCTGTTGAAGAAACAGATCTCAGAATCACCACAGACAGTTTTGTGAAAACATTCAGTCAGCTGCAGTGGTGGTCAAAAAGGAAAATAAAACATTGGTCATAATCAGTGAAGGAACAGAGAACAAAATAGAAAACAAATAATAACAAGTAATAATAAACAAACAGGAAAAACTAATAAGAATAACTAGTATTAGCATAATTTAACATTATTATTATTAGTAGTAGTATTGCTATTATTTCTTATTATCTGTTATTATTATGCTATTGTGCAAAACTAACATGGATCCATACCTTCACTGATACATACAGTTCTGCTCCCCACTCTGTGACAAAGAACAGAGTAAGACACAACGAAGTATTTATTATACACTATACCATACAGAGATCTCAACAGGCTGGAAGGTTGGGCCAACTTGAAGTGAATGAGGTTTAAGAAAGATAATTGTAGTATCTTGCATCTGGGATGGAATAATCCCAAGCAGCAGTGCAGGGCAGGGAGTGACTGGGTTGGGTGTGCATCCTTGCAGCAAAAAAACCAACCTGGGGCCTTGACTGTATCAACGAAAGTAAAACCATCAGATGAAATGTTGTTACTGTTTCATCTGGCATTTGTTAGGTCACACTTGGAATAATGTGTCCAGTTTTGGACGCCCGCTTCAAAAGATACACTGAAATATTGGAGATGGTCCAGTGAAAGGCCACCAAGTTGATTAGAGGGTTGAAGACCTTGATGTATGTTGAAAGTTTGAAGAAATTCAGTTTGCTCATCTTAAAGAAGAGAAGAGGCAAAGAGGAGTCTAACCACATTTTCTCAATACCTAAAAAGTAGTTCTAGAGAAGACAGAGGTACTCTTTTCACAAGGGCACAGTGACAGGACTAGAAGCAATGGGTGTCAGTTGCTTCAAAAGGAAGTTTCATCAGCCTGTATGAAAAAGTTCTTCATTGTGAGAATAACCAAACATTGGAACAGGTTCCCAGAGTAGTGGTGGAATCTCCCCTGCTGGAAGTAGTTCAAGACTTGTCTTGTTGGGCCAATGGGTAACCTAAGACAAACCCTTGCTGTCAACTGTAGGTGGGCTCAGATGATCTCCAGAGGTCCCTTCCAGTCTAGGCTTTTCCCTGCTTCTACACAGGAGGGCAGCAGGCACAATGAAATTTCTGAAACAGCTTCCACAACAGGCAAGAACAGCAGACTAGCACTCTTCATCAATGAAAAAGAAATGACAGAGGACAGAAAGGGGGAAGACAAAGGTTTACAGCATCATGAATGACCCAGAGAAAGTAAGTATGGAACAGATATTCAATCTATTTCACAATACACAAAGAAGGGGATATAAAATTACATTTTCAAAGGAAAGACTTGAAAGAAACCAAAGTACTTGTACCAACAAAACATAACCGACCTGTGAAACTCACTGACATATTTTCTGGGTATCAGATGGATAAAGGGAATCAAAAGGACATGCTGAAATGAGTCCATCAAGGGCTGTCAATAGAAGAGATGCAGAATCAAACTCTGGACAGGAAGTCACCAAGTACCAAGATGACCAAGCATGGGAGAGTATACCATGGCGAGGATCATGGTATGTACTCATGCCTTTTCTGAAGGGATTTTCTGCATTTGGAAAACTAGAGTTCATGGGAGAATTAGAATGTTTTACCTAAAAAAATCTCAACAAAAATAAATTCTGATGATCTTACCACCATGTCTGAATCAGGAAAACATTCACCAGCTCAGTGGCTCATCTTTTTTTTTTTTTTTTAAGATTTCCACTAAAAAGCTTAATTCTTTTCCTGAGGACAAAATTAAATCCTGCAAAATATACCAAGTTCCTAAGCTTTTGGATAGCTGACTACATAACAACCGACATTTGGCCTATTTTTCTTTTTTAACTGATGCTGGGAGCACTGAGATGGAAGAAGGATCATGCATATGATTATCCAACAGTGGGAATTCTCCTGGCTTTACAAATGAGAACCATGGCTTACCACAGGGAAGCCACAGAACGCCTTAAGGCCCCAACTGTAGCAGCCTGTCTAAACCTGCTGTGCAGCAGGATTTGTTTCTTAAAATTCACAATTTACATCTTTTTGCCAGAAGGGAGGTTGCACATTCTCCTATTAAAAAAAAAAAAAAAAAAAAAAAAAAAAAAAAAAAAGAGAAGAAGAAGAAAAAGTGTAGATTTTATCAGTACCCTTAGGTAAGTATTTATTTCTCTCTTCTAACTGAAAGGCTGTAAGGGAAACCTGACTTATTTAAAAGGGAAAGATGAACTCACATGCATTTTCTTGGTAACATTCTCCGAGCATGATGCTGCAATGCTGCCCCATCACAGAAGAGCTCTGGTTAGTTCATTTTCCCTGTCACACAAACTCAGAGGTAGCTAAGGGTAGCTAAGTTGCCCAGACACACCAAGGGGAGTACAGGACAGGAACAGCCATATCTCCATTGGCATCCATGTCAGAATGCCAACTGGTTTCATTTCAGCCACAATTTGTTACTCCAAATGTTTATATGGACTAATGCAAGGTAGACATACCGATATCAAAATTTCTCTGGGTTTTTTACAAAATACCAACATTAGAGGACTGAGCACTAAAATTGTTACTTCTTCAAACAAAACCTTTTTCTGACAGATCCAAATTTCACTGCTGCTTTTTGCTGTGATGAAGTACCAAAACCAAATGGCAGTATCCTAGGATGATACACATCTTTGAGCTATATTCACAGGCATCCTGGCCCACTGTTTTAACTGTTTTAAGGCTGCGTATTATATCCATTCTGTCAAAATATTGACAAGAAAGTCAAACATCCAGATTTGAGTCACTTACAGCACATGGCTCAAACACTGGCTTCCCAGAATAAACAGCAGAGCATTACATTTCTTTCTACTTTGCTTTTCAAAACTTCTTGAAAAATTAGAGGTAAATCAGTGGGCCTGTTCATATATAAATATCTCATTTGTCAGACCTATTGTGAAGTATCATTTCATTCTTTTGTGATCAAACACAGATTCTTGAAAGGATTAGATTCTGTTTATATAAAAATCTCAGTATATTCAATGACAAAGAAACAAAATTTTCTTTTGCAGCTGGTGGCAAGAAGTTGTCCAAAAGTGCTGAAATCTGCTTTATTCCAAGTCACTACATTAATTTCCTATTGCAGTCATTTGCAAACTGTAGTTTATCAATTTGTTTTGATTTGTGACAGTCAGTCGTGCTCTTCAGCAAAGACATTCTCTAGGTTGCCCTGGTTTCACTGGGGAAAGGATACATTTCTCTTTTCTGGTATGTTTGGACAGATTGGGAGGCCAAGGAACTGAAACAAGAATACCCAGTAGATTATTTGGATTTTAAATACAAAGAAAAAAAGAAAGCCATCCACTCCCACCCACTTGAATAACAATGTTAATCTGGTGAGATTTAATGAGGAAGCAGCAAATTTCAAGTTATGTGGATGACTGTTAAAGATTGGTGTGGGGCAATGGATTTTGCAAGATTTAAAAAAAAATCTAGGAGAGAAAACCTTAGACTCAGTAGATTAAATAACACTAATTGAATGGATGCACTATTTTAAGATGTTCATCTCATTTATGAGAAAAAGCAAATAAAACTATGAGGCAATGGTAGAACGTCCAGATAAATACACTCTTTAGACCAGTGAAGAGAAAGATTCCTTTCATCTAAAATCATAATCCATTTAAATGGATCAGAAGTTACTCTTTAAATATCCCTCTTTTTTTTTTCAGAATAAATAAACCAGATTATCATTATTCTAATTGAATTTCAAATATTTTGGCATCATTTTGTTGCTATTTGGAATACATTCTACGAAGTGGAAAAGGTTTGTTGATCTGTTCCATCAAGACAATGAGCTACTATAAACAGATAATCAATGAGTTCCAAATATGGTTGTCAGCTTCTTAAACACAAACAGAAAATCAAATTTTGGAGAAGAACAGAACTGATATTATTATCCTGTGACCCTAACTGAATCTGATTTCTCAATCACTATGAATATAAGAAATACAAAATAGAATTACAGAGTGCCCTACAGCTACTGCATTTAAAAAAAAAACCCAAGGTGCATCTTTTTGTCAAAAAGCTTTTAAAATCCATCTACATTGCAGTAATGGAAGCATGGAGCAATTAATCACAGGTTAATTTTTTAGATGGAAGGCCTAGAGGATAAAATACTGACCCCTTCACTGACATAAACCCCACATACACATTAGCAAGTGGCATCTACAAAATTTAAAAGCTACAGAAAGTTACAGTCTCCTCATAATTTTCTCCCAGGCTAGCACTCTGTGCAAAACACAAACGCTTATGAGTCAGCAGTTCATTTGCACGTTACCCCAGAAGATGAGAAAATTGTTATTTTTGTTTGGGTTTAGGGTTGTTTTTAAGGAGACTAAAAAGGGGAAATTATAATCAGGCTTGATTACTCTAAAACAACGAGTGCATTCAGATCATACACAAATCAGTTTATCAGACCTGAAATGAAGCATATAAAAACGTATGCATAGTTAATGTGCAAGATTTCTAGGTATTTTATTTCCACAAATCACCTAGGACACTATATTGTGAATTTTGAAAGCTTTCTATATTCACAATTGCAATATCAAGTTGATCGAATTCTCATCTGTGTAAATTAAAAGCCCTAACACACGCATTAGGTTCCTTTATCCAGTGTAATTGGAGCAGCTAAACTCTTTTCAGGACAGGCCCTACCTGCACAGGCACAGAAATCTACAGTATCTAAACTTCAACTTCAAACTGGCCTGTTTGTAACTCAGTATCCTGACATTTCTTATGGGATTTCAGGTTACTCTACAGGTTTTCAAACATGATAAGGTCAATCCCTCACTACACCCATAAATCAGAGGAACAGATGAAGTAAATAGCCTGAGTGGGAGCACTCTTAGCTTCCCTGGTTCCTGAGCTAGTTCTTTGCAGTTTCTAGCACAATTTAATCCAGTCTTGCTGCACAGCAAGAAATGACCATGTGAAAATAAGTGATGGCACGCTGGCTGGAAGCGCAACATTCCTCCAAACCTGGTAGAGAAAATAGCTCAGTTTCCCAGATCTCCCAGGCCAGAAACCTGTTTGACTGCAGTTTTTCTTCAGCGCTTCCCTTCTCTGTCAATCTGAGGTTGAAGTAAGACAGCAGGCTAACCTGGGCACGCCTATCAAAAATCATGACTGGACTTAGACTACCGCCTGAGATATTAGTAAATTGTTCTGGTCATATTTTCCTGCCTGCCAGCCCTTACTGTGTTTTCAGACCACACCGTATTGCTATATTCCAGTTAAAATGCATTTCTGGTTACCAGTCCTTATAACAGATAATGCAATGCCCTGTAGTGTAAACCCCTGCTCTTTCTCACCCCAAATCATTATCACGTCATGCTCTCTAAGCCAGAGCCTGACTTTTGCCTCAAATTCAGTTCTACCCTTCTTCCATAGGCTGTTATTCCCTCCTTCTAGAGCTGAGGGAGAGAAACACCAGAGGAATGTTCCTTTTCTTCCTTTCTGCATTAAGGGACAGAAAGGAGAGCTGGGGATACAGGCTACTCTCTGGTCCCAGGATGTGGAAAAACACAGCAGAGTGGTGGTAGGCTAAACACAGCCTTCAGCTTCCCTTCCCTTCTCTCTAAATATGTTTTGCTGCTCAAGGGCAGAATACCTATCAATGTGATTTAGGTAGATGGCTCTAAATACTGTATTGTAACCCCATTTTGCAGTAATTCTGAGCTCTTCTTCCAAGAGAAGCGGTGATTCTCAACAATGTTAATAATTGTACCATGCTGATTTACACGCTAAAGTCGGTGAGTTCCTGCTTGCCAAGCAGAGACCATCAGGTCCCACCTTCTCACTTGCAGATTCTGTTCACAAGTTGGCTAATGAGCCAACTTCTTTGTCTGTTGACAATTGGTCAATAATAGAATTATTTTAATTCTAGATTAGGCAGTCATTGTACTTCCCTTTTAGAAAGTAAAATATGTTTTAATACTACCCAATCTATAGAAAACAGTTTGGTTGACTAATTTTAATAAAACCATCATTTATCTTGTTCCAAGCACATCACACTCTACCAAGAGGTTTTCTTTTATATTAATGAAGGGGAGGAAGAGAGGGCTTTGTCTTCCTTTGAAGACATTTGTAAGTAGATTTACTTTTCCACAGGCAGAGAAACAAGCAATACACCATTGTGTGCAATGTTGTGTTGCAATGTTGTGTTGCAACAAGCAAGACACCTTCCTCTGTCCTAAAACCAGCTAAAGCAAGAGCCAGTGCCAGCACTGAGAGAGATGAAGTAGTCTTTAAAAAAAAAAAAAAAAAAAGGACTATATGCAGCTAAAAGCAATGGTGGACTACAAAAATTGACTGAAAACAGCTGACTGCCCTGCAGACATAGATGCAAAAATGTGAAAAATGATAGAGGTGGAATTGTCTGTTTTTCAACATTATGTGCCTACTGGCCAAACCCTGTCTGTTGCTTTCCATTAAAGTTGATGAGATGGATCAAATAAGAAAGAGAAGTAGAGTTTGGCCATAAATATTCCATTCCAAAATGAAAAAAAAAGGAACACCACTTATCATCTGTATTTCAAAAGTCAATAACCGTAACTTGACTCAACAGCACATTCAGGATTATGCTTCTAAGATCTGAACACTAAAAATCTGAGTGTCCTGAAACTACATGTGAATTGTTACTAAGCTAAAACCTCACTGAGGTTTGCAGGTGGAAGAATGGCAAGACAGGATGTCAGGATTGAGGTCCTACAGACATATTTAAAAGTGTATGGTGAAGTCAGTGTTTCTATCAATAATTGCAACTAAACTATAACAAAGAAAATACAGAGAATTATACTTATTCATTTTCCTGTGTCAGTAAGTTTCGACAGGAGTTTTGCTTGAGTAAATAATATTCTTGATCTTGCATATGAGATAATACTGCAACTTTAAGGCTTCATGTTTAGCAGGATGTGTGGGTTTTTATTGGTGACATGAAAAGTGTTGGGATTTTGTGCCATTTTAAAATCTTATTTCAATTTGGATTTTATTTCCTGCTAGTAAATCCAGAATAACACTTTTATGTTGTTTGACAAAACTATAAAAGTGCTCGCACATATTTCAACTGCTCTTCATTAAGAGGGGCTTTCACATCAGCATTCCTCTGCCCCCTTAGAACAGATGTCATGCCATTTTACAATATATAATTCTAATTTATCAGCATCGGTAATGCTGAAATACAAAAACAAGTTGGCAGACAATATAAACAATTCATTTAAAGCATTCTCTCACTGCTGTACTTCGAATTCCTGCCTCAAAAAAACACTTAATCTGTGATTGATTCTCCAAACCATGGATTCAAAATCAATGTTTTAGTCCATTTTGGGAACAGGAGGAGGGGGATTTCCTCTTGGAGTGTCATATAATTTTAATATTTTAAGGAATTTAGTCTCAGTGCTGCTTCCACTGAAGTCACTGGGAGTTCTAATAGAGACTCTGGTAGGAGAAAAAATTAATTATATATGATTGAGATGGGACAGGTACAGATTTCCAGACTCAGATTATTTATTCCTAATGAGTACAGGTAGAAAGAGATCAGGTCCTCAGAGCACTTTCATTGTGCAAGAACACACAATGACATGTGCATACTAAAACCAGAGCCCATCACGAACAGAAAAAGATAATTTATTCATTTATATTAATATCTCTGTATACTCTTTTCTCCTATCAGCTTTGTTTCAGAAACAAAGTGACAAAGTGTCACTTGGTGGTGTATTCTGTTTTGGAAAGGAAAACACTGGAATCACAATTTCTGATTAAATGGAAATTACAATTTCTGAAGAGTTCTAGAAAGAATAACTGCTATGACGGTTCTGTCTTGCATTGTTAGTGCAAATTATTTCCATTGGGAAAGAAACTCTTATCTTTCTTAGAGAGGCAGAATATCATATAGAATCCCCACCAAAACCTTCACCTGAAAACAAACTGGCATTTTTACCCACAAGTAGGCAGTCTAGCTGCCCATTGAACATCAATCTTGAAATCAAGATTCCTCTTTCTTTTCTGCCGGGGTCTGGATGACTGTACAATAGAGGACAATAGTCACCATGCAGTCTGATAATGTTTGGTATCTGTCCCCCCCAGGCCCCTTGCTTAAATCCATTCACTATGTCAATGACAGTTAAAAAAGCATGGCCTGGGAATCCATCTCTCCAAGCTCTAGTGCTACCATTTTATTTTCTCGTTTGAGACTCATTACTTCACATACTGTCTTTAACTCCTCATATATAAAGGGCAACAAAACTCTCTGCCTCATATTTTGGTGCAATTATGTGCTTGCTGAATAGCTCCAGGAGGGCTCATCAGCTGCACTGCTAACATTTCTGAACCACAACAGGAGGAGGACGAGTGCTTCTCTCTCTCACTGCCTCTTCTCTGAGCCTCTTCATAGACATAAGGCGAAGAAACTAGATTTTGCCTCATAGTATCCTATAGCTACAAACTAGTAGAAAGACTGATTTAGAATTCCACAAAACACACAGCTCTGCCCAGCCCATACCTCTGATCCGTACGACAAAGGACATCCTGCAGTGCTCTTTTGATCTAAATGCCAGAAGTGATTTATAAGTAGCTATACAGTAATTGTTTTTCACAAACTATTCCATAAGTGTTACTTGTAAAGACATTAATACATGATAGTATTTAGGAATGTGACTTCTGGTGCTACAAATATATTAGGAAAAATCTAGTTGGACAGTTTTGATGTAAGATGTGTTATTGATTATATACACAGTCCTTTATATTAATTTCAAAAAGCATAGACACTTGTATAGCTGTATAAGCTTTAAAAGTTTTTTTTTTATATCCTCCATCGATTACTGATAACTATGCAAATAAGTAACGTTATTATAGTGGTTTTGGTTTGTCTTTTGATTGCAATCAATTGTTTCTCTTTTTCATTGTCTGTTGGAGCATCACACACTAGACCTAATAAATGTTTCCATCTAGTAACAGGCAACATCCACTGTAGGTAGATTTAATTTGCTCTGTCAGAGGCAATACTGCACCAAATAAAAGATCCCTCCACGCATTTTTGAAGCATGATAATGAATGCTATGCAGCTGAGATTAGGAACAAGCTCTCTAGATAACACTTCTTCAATCAGTTCTTTTAATTTTGTGAGAAATACTTTAGGTTTTAAGGATTTGACTTACAACATGAATAATTCACTTTACATTTACTAGTGGGAATGTTTCCACTGACATACAGAAGACTGTCTGGTAAAGTAAACAATACATTGAGGAAAAAGATTTACAGAACTTCCTTTGAAACCATGATTTATCTATTTCCCCTTGGTAAGTCTCCCATTTGCAAAGGACATACTTTTCCAAGGCTTGCATGCTCACCTGTAACATTTTCTTTCATTCTTTCTTCTCAATTTGTCATTCTTCCAGACAGAATTAATTGCATAACATTAATTAAACTAATACTTGAATAAATATCTTTCTTATCTTTGAAGAAGCATTCAAATCTTCTTTCTTTTTACATCTAGATGATTTATTAATTCCTAACTTAGCAGGGGGTACAACTTCCGATCTGTGTTATGCATAAATAAGTTTGGAATCAGTTGTAGATCCCAGCTGCAGAGGACAGTAGAGCTAAGCTGGCCTTCTTCCTTCGTAAAAGTGAAAGGTGATTTCAGTAAGTAGGTTGCTACTACCTGCAGTACTGATTGGCACCACAAGCATCTCCAGATAAGTAGCACACAGGTACATTTTTGTGTCCTTGTGCCAGGTTTCTTCATGTGGTAGTCCACGAGACAAACTTGGTCCATGAGACAGTGCCATTGACTTAGATCACTGCCTACACAAAGCCAAAGTTGGGGGAACCTGTGGAGACACCCATCGAACAGCCATACATTTCAAGAGCCAGCCTCTGTCCTACATAGTGCATATTTTCTTTCCAATCTCCCTGTCTTCCAAAAACAGCAGGACTCCTGCACTGTAGTCTGCATTTCCCTCCTTGCAAGTTGATTTTCCTGTTTCGGCCCTGTTCTCCAATCGCTTTGCTATGTAAGTGATACCATCTTGGACTCTGTAGCATGAACACAAGAGAGTGTTGCTTCCACCCTCTGTTTGCTCCTATTTATGTCACATCTGAATTTGACCAATTGTATCTGTCAAGCTCTATGTGCTATTTTGAGAACATTCCCTACTTTTCTGAGTTCAAGCAGCCTGCTGTAAAGTATCCACTGTAGAGAATGCTTCATTTGCCTTTCAAGCAGACCCTTCCCACTACCCCTTCACTACCAGATTTTCTAGTTCTCTCTATAATACATGACTTTTGACAGAGTCAGTTCTTACCTTTGCAGGTAAGAGAGTGAATAAAGATCTAAGAGGCACAGAAAGAAACAATTGAACTGTGTCATCCATGAGGATAACAGGGTGTAATAAAGTGTTGAGGATTTCTGCAAGTGCCCAACACAGCTGCCATAGAGGAAGAAGTAGTCCATGGGAAATACATGGCCAAATCCAGTTAATCTAGTCCAGCTTCACATGGTTCTTTTCTGTATGAACACGAGTCTCTGGCTTTGCAAGTACCACAGGAGGAATTAACGAATTATCTACTGTAAGATTTTGCCTACCGACCCTTTATCCTCTGATGTTATTACATGGTATACTGAGAGGCAAGGGAATTATTTCCTTCCTGGAGCATTATTTCTAATGGGTGGTGTGTTTGTGTTTTAACAGCATGTTTTGGATAATTGATTCGAACGGAAAAGAAAAGGTTTCAGTTTTTAATATCCTATCTTGAATCATTATTCTTCAACCATGAGTCAGGTTTGTGATTTTTTTCCCTAACTCCTTGTGTCTACTTGTCAATTTTATATTTGTCTGCTTCGTTTTGTTTTCATTTTGACAGCTGTTGTGTTTATATAAGTGTGTGTATGTGTGTGCACACACATGTGATTGCATGTATACATAAAAATAAATATCGTTCTTAATACTTGTGTTGTTAGCCTTGATTATCAGTGTGTCAAAGTATGAGTTTTTAAATAGCATGGTATTTCAGATCTTTAAAATTATGTTCTTGAATTGAAATCTTAGTCAAAACAATGACATTTTTCTAGCTATATTAATTGTCAGTCATGTAAAGAGATGGTATTGTCTTTAATATGTCACTTATTGTCTTTAATATGTCAGAAGGAACGTACTATTTATTAGTAGGTATTTGATAAAAAAGTCAGACTTTTCCTCAGTCATAATTTTACATATTTTAAATCTTCAGAAGCCAAATATAGACTCATTAGAACACCATGTGATGAAAGTATGGTATGTGTACAAATACATGTATCGAGCATTTTATATAACCCAGCCCAAGGAGAAATTCTTTCTACTGCTGTCCACAAAGGCTTTTGAGGCTATTTACCCTGTAAAGGGAATTTCTTCCACCAGAAAAACCCTTCATAATTTTAATTGTTTTATGATTGCCGAGATCATAACAATTATGAGACCCAGTCACTGGCTTTACCTATCCTGAAGGGACAGACTGACAATTGGGTTAATTACATGTGAGTCCAAGTGCTTTGATGTGCAAAGAGAAAGCTCAGGTCCTTTGTTCACTGATTCTTGGGAAAAATCACATCAAGCTTTTCATGGTAAGAACTGGTATAAAATACAGGTATTTGTTTCACAAAATGGTGAGATAGTACATGTCAGAAGCTTTGATCCTGTGGCTCACCGAGATCAGGGTCACCTACTCAATCATTAAAAACCTTTTTTAGATAACTTAGTTTCCCCTTGAAGATCTCTTGTGCAAGCTGTAGTGGGTTCACAGCCCAAGGTCACGCTTTATGTTTGAAGGCTAAGATATAGATGGATAATAAGACATTACGTTTAATGAGATGGGCCCAGTAGGGCAATTAGGAATTGACTATAGAGCACGTATTTCCTTCAGGTTCACATGAGTGTTTCTATAGAGGTTTGAAAGGCAGCAGTGCCAGGAAAATGGATGCACAAAGAATGAAAAGAATCATGTGGAAGATTTTCAAAGACCTAGAGGAGACTCAGGAGCCTATTCACTGGAAACATTAACTCAGTGAAAATCAGAGGCCTAATTCATCGTTCTGTCTTTGAAAATCTCCCGTGATAATGCAAAAAATAACTGAAAGTTCAGAAGAGTCACTACTAACTTGAACTAAAAAATGTTCTATTTGGGAGAAAGAAAATAATTCTCTGGACTTTGCCAGTAAATAATTTTCTGTGAGAAATATTTTAAATTCACAATGATGAGAATAACGTCTGGCCTTATAAACTTGTAGAAAATAAAACTGCCTATAACCACACCTTCTGAAAACTGCAAGTGCAAATGCCTGTAGTCACGCTAGCTAGAGAACAGACTGCAGCTGGGATACTTGAAAAGGAAGGGTTTGAGTGGCATGCGAACAGTTATGGAAAAGCACTGCATTATTCTGGTTTAGCAAAGAATCTGCCTTTCAAAGATCTTCAGTGTTTATCTTCTGCTGCATAACCAAACTGCTCACTTCAAGAAGTGATACTGACTTTAGATAGAAATACAATCTTAGAAGATAATGATTTATAAGAAATGCCATGAATCAAGCTATCATATTGAGAGCATCGATAGCTAAGTGACACAGGTAAAGAAGTCTGCTGTGAAGGATCTCAACACAGAATTGGTCCTGCCACAAGAATTTCTTAATCTGACACAGTAGGTAAACCAGAGAAGACTTTGGTTCAAAAGCCATTGAAGAGCAATGCCCATTGCAGGGCATGGCCTCTGTGTTCCAGATTAACACCTTCCATGAACACCTGAATCCACACCCTTGGTACTGGTTACTTTTAGAAAGAGATTATTTCACATCCCTAAATTACCATCTAGGTGGGTGGAATAACTGTTCTGCATGAATAACTCTACCCCTCAAAATCTTGAGAATTGTAACATTTCAAGGGCAGTTTTCATTGTATTACATACACACCCAAGACAGTCATTTATTTAAGAAGCACAGGTAGTATAAAAGTCAGATTATCTGAACCGGAGCATCACATCGCAGCAAAGTTTACTTTGAAAGAAGATGAACTGGATCAAGACTTTTGCTTAGGCTTACCTTGTTTGGAACTGCTAGCAGGGGACCTCAGTTATTCTGAGAAGTTCGTGAAGGAATTTCAAAGAAGTCAAAGAAAAAGGGAAGATGGGAAAGTGATGACTAGAAGGTACTCCTCTGCTCTCTGGAGTTAATCTTAAAATATAGATGGTGCATTATGTGCTAGAAGAATGTAAAATAAGTGGAAGACATTTTGCAGATATGTTTATCTGCAGTGTACTTTCAGTCAAGTAAATACTAATACAAACACCATAAACAATATATATTCCAGATGGATATATATAGAGAAGCCTTTTACCCTCTAAGACTGTCTTTTTTTTTCAGGGAGATCCAACAAGGTGCGGGAGCTCAAGATTACTTTTTCTTTGACGTGGTGGAAAAAATAATGGCCATCCCTAGAAAGGAATGGAGTATTTTCACTGAATTCACTTGCTGAAGGAGATCATGACTGAATTAGTGGCCCTTACCTAACCAAGAAATCTCAGAGGGAGAAAAGACTGGTCACCCTTTCAACAAGGCAAGGTATATTCAGGCAATATAGCCCCATGACAGGTTTGCTGTACCTCAAGAGTATTATTATCCCTTTATGAGGCTAAAGTCTCAGTAACACATCAGATACTTCTGGGAGAAAGGGGGAGAGGTGTTATCACAGTGTTTTAAGCATCAAAGGTAAGACAATAAGAGAAGTTCTTGGCTCTGTGTTAGTTGTGCTGGAATTGTTAGCTGTCACACACTTGACTTGCAAGACCTTTTCCTTGCTAAACCCTGTGGGTTTTGGAAAGCTTAAATTGCTCCATACTTTTTAATGGAGAAAGGTGGAGTGAATCCTCTTTGTTTTGTGCCACTCAGCACTTGGGTACTTAGAGAGCGGCTTTCACAGCCGAAGTAATAGCAGACAGTGGCATATCATTGTTGAGGGCTGAAGTCTGGGTGACGAGTTTGCAGTACTCTCACCCATAATGGAAGGAATGGTCCTTTCCATCTCATTTTGCATTCCAGGAAAAAAATATTCAATTTTTATTAACTTGTTAATGGTAAATCGGCTGTCTCTTCTCTGCGTAATTCAACACGTTTGTTTTATAAAACGAGACTTTAGATCTCACTCTGAAGAAAAATACATCCTTTGGTTTACAGTCCCATGTAGATCAAATAAAGTGTTCTTCTAAGTCGTGGACTTTTCAGGTGATAAACACTGCACAATGAAGTCTGTGAGTAACAAATGCTACATACCACAGCAGAGGTACAAATCACTTAGCTGTGTAAAGACGCGAAAGGGGAAGCGAATATTGATCAAGCATTCCCAGAACTGTTCTTAAACAAAGAAGAATTGATTTGGCTCCCAGTTACAATGGTCTGACAGGAACCAATCTACTGAATTTGAGTCTTCAGCTACCCTAGAGGAACATGACAAAAGTCCTCCTGACTCACAAGCACTGTCCTCGAACTATTCGTTTTCTGTACGTGCCTTTCAAGGCACCAGTTATGTTCAATACAATGCACACTGTCTTTTCAGACTCTCCTCAGCCCAGCACCATTGGATCAACACATCTATTGGTGGGCATTTTCCTGTTTTGACTTCTGTTTCTGAACCAAAAGAAAATCTGCTTGCTTTTTCCCAAGCAGTCACAACACCCAAATATGCCAGTTACCAATGGTTACTCTGGCAGGATTTAAGAGTGGTCTTTTGCCATCTTACCTTATCGCACTGTTTCATACCGAGGTCTACAGTCTGGAAAAGCATACCTTCCTGAGCAACACCAATCTGCAGAGCTACAAGCTGCTATTTAACAACTGCAGAGCTCTGGATATTTTCCTCTGATGCACTCTCTCATTCTCTGTGTATTCCTTTCAAAGTGGAGCACAATGCATGGCACAGATCTATATTCTCATTACTCAGCAAGATTAAATAATATCTTTAAGGCACTTACTTAGAGTTAGAAACAAATAAATATCAGCTCCTCAAAGTTTTCTACTTTGGACCAGAGGCTATCTGATTTACACCCATTGAGCAGCATATCTAAATTCAGTGAGATTTTTTATAAGACAATATTTTTCAGCCAGAGTAAAGTTTTCTTAATTCGGCCCCTGAGGTTTAGCTATTGTATAGAACTTCCTGTTCCTCACTTCAGAGACTTACACCTACAAGAAAGGACTGGTTTCATTTTCTTCAATAAAACTCTAATGTCATTCAATGTAGGGTATTCAGATCTGACCATAGAAGAGACTTTCACAGATGTGCAGTGGCGACAGAATTATTGTTATTGCCGTTATTGGTTTCTTGGCTTAAACATTACCCAGAACTGGAGCCTTTATAATGTTGTTTCTACTAAAGTAAGAAACAAATTTGTTTCCGCTAAAGTAAGAAACAGATTATAAGCATTTTGGTTAAGTCTAATGCTGCTTACACACACACACACAAAAGGAAAAAAAAAAAAAAGGCAACAAGTCCTTTTTCCTTGAATGGAGCAGAAGGAAACGAAGTAAAACAAGCAGGGTTTTCTTCTGATCAGGTTTTCTATTACAACAAACCCTGTGCCCAAGAAGTCCTCCCTCTTCCTTGTTTTCAGGGTCACACTGACGTATTCCCAGACCGGCTTCTTCTACAGCCTCCAGCTGGCATCTCTGCTACCAAGCACAAGCCACAGTCTGGGTTGTTTCTCTCTAACATCTCGTTCTGCCCAAAGCCTCAGATCAAGCCTTCAACTTGTACTGTTTAGCTGCACACAGGGGCTGTTTATTCCTGCTTCCACAGAAAAGTATTGATTTGTACAGCCGCAGACTAGCGCATAGGTGCGCTAGTGCCCCTGGATCTGAGATTGCTGGGGTACTGCCGTGAATTCCCTCCAAGGTTACCCTCCCGTTGTCCACATCTTCTTGGATCACCTGTGTAATCCTGAGAGAACTAGTCTGAACAAAATAAAATGCCTGCTTTTGAAACACAGGTTTGTTCACCTTTGTCCCCTCTAGAGGGAAAGACCTTTCCCTGGTTTCTAAGACACTTCTGGGTTTTTTTATCTTAGCAACTCTTCACATTTTCTGTTAGTTCTTTCTTCTTGTTGCATAATCTAGTCAATTGTTGCAATCCAGTTTTATAGACATAGTGCCATCATCAAATATTTTATTTTAGCAAAGATTTTAATACCTGTATTTATAATATTTACTGCCCAAACGAATACTTCATTCTTTGGTTTTAGCATGATCCTCTTCAGTATATATGCGCTTATTTTTCATGTCTCACAAAAGACACCAGGTACCCTGCAAAATTCCATGTATATTTTTGCTATCATTTTCGACCTCGATATGTTCACACACGGATACAAAGAAAACCTTAAAATTATCAATTACATTATTTTAAATTAAATTATTTTTTTTTTTGCTATAAGAATAATATAGCCTATATAGCTATCATAGAAAAATATTTTTGGATACAGTTCATGGGCCTACAACCTCTAGGGAATGTTACAAATCCATACGGTGTTCCCAAATGTCTAAACATCTATAGGAATTGAAGGATACATAAAACTGTTTGCCATCAAAGGACTCCTTATATTGCACACATCAATAAGGACGTTCATGTAAATTGTTTATTCACATAGTGACAGAAATGTGATATGTGAAAAACAAATGTAAATACTAGGTGAAAAAAACAAATCTTCACACAGGTGAAAAATACCCTCTACCATTCTAAATCCCACATTTTATTTTCAAAGGAATGTCTGGAACTACTATGCCTACCAGCCAGGAGCAAAACCCCAGCTCCGAAACCACAGGAAATGTAGACAATGCAAAAAAAAACAATGATCTGTACTTCTATTATACTTTATAATCCCTTTTTTTTTTTTTTTTGAGATCAAGGGGAGCTTCAGATAAGCAGCTTTTTATGTCTATTTTCCATCAAGTGATCTTCAATGCATTTGAAGACATTATTTCTTAAGTTTGAAAACATCCTCCTATACCTTAGCTTCAATCTTACCATATGTTGTACTACATTACTTAACAATTGATAGCAACAGGAATTGCTAAAAACACTGGAACTGATTGCCTAGAGAGGTTGTGGCACTTCAATCTGTGGAGGTTATCAAAACCCAACTGGACAGGGTCCTGGGCAACCTGCTCTAGCTGAGTCTGCCTGAGCAGGAGACGTGAACTGGATGATCCCAAGAGGTTCCTTCCAACCGCAATCATCCTGTGATTCTGTGAAGCAAAAGTATGTATGTTCACTGTGGTAAAGCCAGGTAAGTCCTTCAGCACTCCCTGTTTTTTAAATGATGTAAACAAAATATAAGACTGCTTTTGCACTTAAAATTAGACAAGCAATTAAACATTTTGATATACCCTCATATCTCATTTCAGTGGAGAAGTTTAACTTGCTTCACTTTGCTGATGCATGGAAAAATCCCAAGCTATGATAGCCCCATCAAAAATAAATCTTATTAGCTGCACGTTAAACATGATCAATAATTAAATACAGAAAATTTTATTCTCCAATTTACCAATAACCTATGAATGCCTACATATAGATACAAGTTGACATCACTACCTACCTGTAAACATATACATATTGTGTCATACTGCACTGTTTGGCTGCAATCAACAGAAAGCAAAAAATATTAATTTGGAGAGACCTTAAACAGCTTAGACTGGACACTGAAAGCCAGGTGGGATAAACCCAAAATTAACATTCTGCGGTCAGGTAGTGCTCCTAAATACTTACAGAATGGACTGGTTTCTATAACTCATATACTGAGCTGTAGTTATGCAACAAGACCCGTTTTACTCGAGAAGCTTCCTATGTAAATAAAAGCAATGCGGTTAGTTCACAAGAGCGCCAGCATCCTGCCGCCTTCCCGGAGCTGTCCAAATGCAAAAAAATACGCACTGTAGAGCTCAGCAGAAAATTTCTTCTGGCTCACGTGGATTACCACAGGAGTCAAACAATTTGCCCATCTAGCAGCAAAGTGGGAGGACACAGCAGTATAAATTATCTTTGGATTATTGTTTGTACTGTAATTACTGAGGCTCTTGCTTGCTTCTTATTTCATTAGTAGAAACCGTCATTGTTACAGTGTTTAAAAAAAAAAAAAAAGTCTTCCCTAAATGGAAAAGCTTTCAAGCAGTGAGCCTAGTATCTTCATCAGTGCCAGTGGTATAAATACCAGGAAGAGTGACAGCTAATCCACATGCACTCAGAAGCAAAAATGAAAAGGCCAGTTATATTCACTTGTCAGCGCTAGTCTCATCCACACCTACTGGCTTGCAAGACCTTCAGACAATCAGTCAGTAACGAAATGAGTAGGGGGAGGAGAAGAACAGAGGAACAGGACAGCAAAGAGATGGAACATCAGCAAAACCTCATTCCCCATTCATGTAAATGGGAACAGGACACTTTAAATGGAGCTTTACAAGGTGGCTTAAATAATTTCAGAATTAAATATCTCTCTCTTCTGTATGAGCTTCTCAGGACCACTGTTTGTTGGGGTTTTTGTAATCCCCTATCTCTTTTTCCACCTCCCCTTTCCTACTCCCCATCGTTGTCAGCATTTCTGTCTTGGCAACACCAGAGCAAACAGAGAAGGGACTGAAACAAGAGAATCACATAGAAGAGATTGTTTTGGCAGGGCTATGCAGGGCTGCCTTGCTAATCCAGCACACGCAAGGTATTACTGACTTGTATTCTATTAAAAAATATTAGCAGAGTGAAAAAGCATCCTGTGCCAAATCCAAGGGCTGCTGAGCTCCAAGTGAAGTTCTCTCTTACAGCCTTCACCTTTCACTCTCGCTCTGCAAATGCAATAAAAAAAGGAGAGGCTGTAGTTTTTGTTTGCCTAATAAAGGCAATATGCACATGGAGCCAGTGTGCTCAGTAATTTGATCAGCCATGCCTAATTGACATATGTGTTCCCCCAAACTGCAATTTAAGTTACAGGGCATCTATGCATCAAAGAGGAGCTTTGCTATCTTCTCTAACAGCTGTGGGATGAAAGTACCGATTGACAATGCAGATTTACACAGATATATAAACAAGACACTTAATTCCTTTAGGCTTCTTGAAAACCCATCTGAACATATTCCTGTGGAGGAATCTTTCTGTGATTACGTGGGAGGGATCCACTGATCCACTGATTTTTCCATCAAGGTTTCTGAGTTCACTCAAAGCAGAAAATATGGCCCTGAACCTTTGCAGTCACAAAGCCTGGCAGTGTTTCAGAAGTGCCATTTTCACAAATTGTCCTCATGTCAATATCCATGAACAAAGATCAGCATGCTGATATTTGTAAAATGAAAACAACCCAACAACCTGTCTTTTCTGAATTTATCATTGCATTACCATTTTGCTCAATCAGGTTATTATTTGGTGAGTCTGAAGGCTAATGTAAGACTTCCAGAACTGATCTTCAAATTGTCACACGTTTATTGAATCATACTATACAGGTAAGATTGAAATTTATGGAAATATTTAAGTAAAGCCATACTGTATCATTAACATCTGACATTTTGTAAAAAACATAAGCTGCTCAGTAGTACATATATGCTGGATGTAATGCTTGGACTGGCAGATAGTGGGAGAAAAGAAATGTCAGTTGTCACCTTATTCAGCTTTATCTTTTAAATTTCCCTGTCTTAAAGTATGATGGACACACAAATTTTCTATTATAAAAGGGCAGTTAAAGTTGTTTTATTAAACATTTTTCAGGCTTCTGGAAATTATTGTTCTGGATAGATATAATAATCTTTTCAGTTATTCCTGGTGAGTGTACTCTGCAACCTTAAAGAAGATGGTACTCTATTCATGAAGAATATACAAAAGATTCTTGTGGGATTAAATTTGCTTGCCAAACAAGCAGAAGTCACGGTAGCCCAAAAACTGTTAGTCAGCCTTTCCTGTGCAGAAGCAACAAAAAGCTACAAATGGGGGAAAAAAAGAAGGATAAAAGAAAAGGAAATGGGGCATCAGTTGTGCAATTAAATACCAGCACTATGCTTATTCTAGTCTTGGCCTTTTACCAATGTCTGAGGAAGAGATGAAAAACAGAGATTTAAAATGCAAACGCCAAATGCTTGAACCCTCTCTTTTCCCACTTCTCCTGGACGTTAATCTTCCTGTAGCGAAGCTGCCTGTTCTTTAGAGGCTCCAGCTGACAGCCTGGTATATTAATGCAATGGCAGTTGAAGCAGATACATTGGACTGTGATTTGCAGCGGCGGAGATGCTGATACATGCTCCCTTCTGTTATTTCTGCTCCAGGGCCCTTGGACGCTGGAGGATGGATGGCACAAACCCCAAGATGCTATAACCTTCTACACCGCTGGTGCAAGATTTAGCAGAGCTTGATCCACTGGTGATCTTATTAGATTTGTCATTTTAAGTGTTAAAACCTACAGCTGGACCAATTGTATCTAGTACTTTGTGATGGTACCCTCCAAAAACAGGAAAAGCCCCCCACCTTGAGGTAGCCATGATCCGTTGGCAAAGGCTTAAGCAAGTACTGACAAATGAGTTGTGTTTGCTCTCTACCAACTTCTCGAGGAGCTGTATTTGCTTGAACATGTTATAGTTTGCTGCTGGCACAGATCAGCATGAAATGTACTTGGCACTGGTGAGAACCCACCTCGAGTACTGTGTTCAGTTCTGGGCCCCTCAGTACAAGAAAGACATTGAGGTGCTGGAGCATGTCCAGAGAAGGGCAACGAAGCTGGTGAGGGGTCTGGGGGACAAGTCTTATGAGGAACAACTGAGGGAACTGGGGCCGTTTAGCCTGGAGAAGAGGAGGCTGAGGGGAGACCTTATCACTCTCTACAAGTACCTGAAAGGAGGTTGTAGAGAGATGGGGACTGACCTCTTCTCCCTAGTGACAAGTGATAGGACAAGAGGAAATGGGTTCAAGTTAAGCCAGGGGAGGTTTAGGTTGGATATTAGGAAATTTTTTTTCACTGAAAGGGTTATCCAGCATTGGAATAGGCTGCCCAGGGAGGTGGTGGATTCGCCATCCCTGGAGGTGTTTAAAAAAAGGGTAGAGTTGGTACTTGGGGGTATGGTTTAAAAGTGGTTTTGTCAGGTTAGGTTAATGGTTGGACTCGATGATCTTAAAGGTCCCTTCCAACCTTAATGATTCTATGATTCTATGAAATTATGACCCCTCGGAAAGCAAAAAAGAAGTACAGGATGAACTAAGCTGACAGGACACATCAAATTTACACTGAAATTTCTCCCAATCTCTGCCAAACACACTAACCCACTGACAACACCAACACCAACTAGTCTTAAGCTCTTGGCTTCAGTCTTAAGCTCTTTTCTTCAGTTATCCAAACTTTTTTATTATTTTTAAAGGGGTATCTGGACCTGATTTGTTTCTTATCTATGTGACACTAAAGACTATTCACATTCAGCAAAAAAAAAAAAAAAAAAACACAAAACAACAATACAAAATACTACAAACATAAGGCAGGCTATGTGCATATAGACGTGCTATTTTATTGTTAGGCAGAATGAAAGACCAGCCCACTGAGGAAAATAAAAATATTCCTCAAAACATCACAGTGATTTTTCCAAGACAAAATTTTCAATGCAATGTATGAGCATCGTGTGATGGCTAACTGCTG
>VZSZ01007132.1:173403-194025 GCA_013398815.1 Ibidorhyncha struthersii
AAAAAGAAGAAATTTGTTTTTTTAATATGATTTGATTAGTCTCAATGGCCCATGTGAGGACATCACATTAGAAAGACATTTGTTTTTTTTTTTTTCAACATGAAACAAAAGCTGTGTTGCAAAAATAGCATCTTTAAGCTATGCTGCAGAGAAACCTACAGTAGTATGGCCATCTGTTTTAATCGAAAGGTATTGTTGGGTACTGCACTACTGAGAATTAATTGAACAACTGAGTATATGGAAAAGAAAAATAATAGTCAAAGAATGATAAAAAAAAGCTGGTACCTTTTGTTAAAATGTTTATCATCTTTGGGATATCACGTCCTATTCGTTAAATAGCACTGCAACCTTTCTTCATTACATCCTAAGAATTATTTTCTTTTTGGCTGATTTTTCTGCAATTCAGCAGGAATAAAGGCATCTGTCATTCAGTACTTTTTTTCCTGCCTGTCTCCAAAGTGGTTCAATACCCACATAGCTGTGCCACACATAAAAAATCAAGAAACAAAACATAAATCTGCTTGTCTAATTTAGTGGCTCAGAGAATATTTTGAAATTTGATTCAAAAAGGGAAATAAAACCTTCATAGTTCATCTTTTCCTTTCTGTTGACTAATTCAGCCTTTCAAGTATTATATTCACTCACTTGCTCTAATCCATTCATTTACTTTTCTTATTTTTATTGCTTATGAATGTAATGATCATGAACTAAGCTGGTATGAAAGCCCCAGTGAATGAAACTCACTGTTTGGTTTTGTGTCGGTGTTCAGTGTAACATCCTCTTTTTATCCATGCTGGACACATCAAGGGCAATGACAGCAACAGATTGCTCTATCCCTGTGATCAGTCCAAATCCAGCAAGAACTGGATCTATTTCAATTATGCCTTTTGGCATCATTTACCAAACAATGTACCATTTATCTAAGCAAAATAATGATAAATTCTTTCTAATTATACTTTTTATAGACATTTGCTAGCACAGATGTAAACACTTGGGACAGATGTCAGAGAACCAGGTAACACCAAAGCAAAGAGGAATCAGGCTCCCATCTCTGAACACAATGGAGAATTCAGGCCCCGTAGCACACAGGATGCTCACAGGTCCCAGTAAAAAGGTTAGCAAGACAACTAATTAGTGCTAGGCATAATCCCCTTTCTGTGGTCTGGTTACCTCTGTGTTAGGAACTTGACTAACTGCATCAGATCCCAAAGGCTGACTTTTCAGGAGCTTTTGTGCCCCTGGAGTCCAAAGCAGGTTCATCCTTCTGATGACCCTTTCCTTTAAGCAGTGAAAAAAAGGGCCTCACTCTGCTTCTGTTACAGCCACTGTACACCCACTGAAACCTACTCCCCTGGTGTGAGGTGAGAACAAGGCTCACCTGTTCACATTTCAGCTCAAAAGCATTATTTTTCCTTAGGTACGGAATACATTTTCAAGGACTGAGGGCAGCCGTGACATTGATCAGGGGTTATACTGAAGAAATTAAAACCTAATCCTCATCTAGTGATGAGGAGGTGCATGCCGTAGTAGGCAATGCTAATAAGAAGCATGGATGGTGTATGTCAAGCCCAGAAACAGCAGTGGAAAGGTTAACATTTTCAGCTATCAGGCTATTCACCTTCACTACAACATTTTTACAAGACAATGATCTATGTTCAATAAGAAAGGCATGCTCTCCCCAGGATTTTGCCAACATGACCAGCCGTTTGATATCTGCAAGGCTATCTATAAATTGTTACCTTTCACTTTTGTTTAGAGAAAAAATATGGCTTCCTTTTCTAATTTGATTTAAAATCAAAAGATTTTGTGCAGCATTACTTACTGAAATGATGTCTTAATTGCAAGTCCTTTGATGCAGCATAATCTCTCTGAGAGACTACTTTAAAATGTAAATGATGAAAAATCTCTATCAATTTCTAAGAACTAGAGGCACATGGTTCCTAGCTGGTGTAGGGTTTCCATTAACACTTCATAGATAAATGGAGTTTCAAAGTCTTCATTATTCTGATCAGAGAATGCATTGTATTTACATTCAGGTAATCCTGAAAAGGAAGCTTACTTGCACAGAAAAACAATCTGGGTCATCACAGTTAGCTGTATGCTTGCAATTTATATCCCCCACTGAACACAAATAATGCTCGCAATATATTCAGGACAGGTACCCTAGAAAGGAACACAGTGGAGGGCAAAAGAAAAAGCAGTGCAAGCGTTAAAGATGCAAGCCAGTGGTATCCTCATCTTGAGTGACAACACTTACTCTCTGTTCCTCCATTTAAGTCTGAAAACGAAAAAGGGTATGGCTTCCAAACAGAGGTCTGAGAGTCCTCTTACCAGTATTACAGATCTCACCTTATCCTCTGATAACATAAGACGTAACCTCATCTTAGCAGACGTCTTGACATATCATGTAAAATGAATCCCTGATTGACCGAAGACACTGGATTTCTGGTAAGGTCACCGCACTTACTCATGGAGCTGGAGTGAATCAATATCCTCACAGGCATACACACTGTGGGGCAGCAGGAAAATCCTGTCCTGGTGGTCTAATGCAGAGTACGAAAAGATTAAATTAGGAGTGAGAAATGCATGGCAGGAAACCACCCATACTCTTAGAGAGTACCAAGGTGGTTTTGGAAGTTCTTGCACAAGGGAAAAATTAAGCTAGTAGCAAACTAATGCGAGTTGTCACATCTCCTGCAGTTGGCATTAATTGTCATGTTCAAAAAGAAGCAGCTTTTGTGGATGTGCAGGCCAGGACCTCACCACATTGAGCACTCCTTGAGAGAATTCTATCTCAGTGATGAGGATTTTCACGTGTACATAAGAGATGGACTCCGAAGGTGATTTAGGACCCTGAAGATGCACATAGATGCATGAACAGTTTTGTGCCACTGAAATCTGCCAACTTTTTCTTCCCTGTGAATGCAGCATGGAAGCTTAATTTCAAACAAATTTGCATTAATGGAAGCTCTTTAATTAACTCAAGATGGGGAAGCTCAGCTTTTCAGCTGAGCAAGACATGAGAGAGAAGTGCAAATCCAGGGATCTCATTTCAAGCCCAGTGACTCAGTGAGTTGCAACACAATGAGAATAAAGATTTACTTCCTCTAGCTAGCCTACTTTCTTTTTTTTTTTTTTTTTTTTTTTTGTTCTTATCCCTATCTGCAAGGTAATCTGGACACATCGTTACCAGTACTGGCATTAATGTCATGTTGAAAACTCTGGCAAATGAAATGTTAGGCAGAGGGATATTTGATGCACCCTGATGAAATAGAAGACACTTCCTATCTAGACATGAATAACTGTACTCGGCACTGGTGAGAACCCACCTCGAGTACTGTGTTCAGTTCTGGGCCCCTCAGTACAAGAAAGACATTGAGGTGCTGGAGCATGTCCAGAGAAGGGCAACGAAGCTGGTGAGGGTTCTGGGGGACAAGTCTTATGAGGAACAACTGAGGGAACTGGGGCTGTTTTGCCTGGAGAAGAGGAGGCTGAGGGGAGACCTTATCACTCTCTACAAGTACCTGAAAGAAGGTTGTAGAGAGATGGGGACTGACCTCTTCTCCCTAGTGACAAGTGATAGGACGAGAGGAAACGGGTTCAAGTTAAGCCAGGGGAGGTTTAAGTTGGATATTAGGAAAATTTTTTTCACTGAAAGGGTTATCCAGCATTGGAATAGGCTGCCCAGGGAGGTGGTGGATTTGCCATCCCTGGAGGTGTTTAAAAAAAGGGTAGAGTTGGTACTTGGGGGTATGGTTTAAAAGTGGTTTTGTCAGGTTAGGTTAATGGTTGGACTCGATGATCTTAAAGGTCCCTTCCAACCTTAATGATTCTATGATTCTATGATTCTATGATTCTATGATTCTAACTCTTCTTGAATGCTTATGTCCCTTGGTGCTACCTAACCAATAAATGGCATCCTAAAAGCATGTGCCTGGTAGGATATATGGAAACCAAGTGATATCCCATACAATGTCTATTATCTCTCTAAACTTTCAAGATCATTTGTGCTCAGGTGTCTTGAGAAGCCTTATAAAATTAGGTCCCATGCTTCCTATAGATCTGGCAATTCGGCAGGTCCCAAACATTTCAGTTTTTTTTGTTCATGCGTGATGAAGCCGTGGACTAAATTGTCAGTGTTGCACTTCTCTTCTACCCTGTCTTATTCCTGAGAATTCATTTAGAATGAAGAAGTCTCTTAAGAATAAATATTTACAAATAAGGGAGAGCTCAAAATGCTAGAAATCTGTTATATTAAGCATTTAGAATGATCATTAGTGGGTAAGTAAATAACATGCATTGCTCTTTGTGTTTGGCAACCTGGGAGCACATCTGTCTTGTGTCTGCAAAACTTTCACCTAATGGTATGAGAGGGCCTCCTTGCCAGTACCTGTCCTCAGTCACCAGAAGTCACCATACTTCCACAGCAGCGGAATTGTAGTCTCAGTTGGCAGTTAGAGTCTGCAATTACATCTCAGAAGTAGCTGTTCTCCAAAATCTGCCCACAGGCAGACTGCAGCATACCTAAAGAAATGCTGTAGACATCGGACTGCCCAAGCCAGTCCTTATTCTGGGTCCTGCACATTCTGGAGGGACTATGCCACAGGAAATACCTAGGACCTTGTCTAAAAGATCACCATTTATCTGGATCAACAAATAATTTGGCAATACTGTGAGCTGACTCAGGGCAACTTTTCAAAGGCAGCATGGGAATACATATTCTTCTTTACAAAACGTGAGGAACAGCCACAGTAATTTAGTGGCAAGTGCTGCTCCAACACTTTTCACACAGAAGCAATATTAGTTGTAGGATAAGATATAAATATAAACTATCTACTAACAGTTGAATGTAATTTTAGACTCCATTTGTCTGTTTCTGGGCTACCTGTTGCAAGATGAGACACAACTCTGTAAGCATATTCGTGCAAAAAGTAACCGTGTCTAAAAAAAGAACTGGACAACAAATAGGTCTTTTCATTTGTGCTCTCAATTTTATGTTGGCTAAGGTTGCCAATGCAAGCGAGGACTAATGAAATACAAGATTTAACATTTAATTAATCAGAGCCGTGTGGTACTTCTCTTAATGAAATGGTGAGCTCAAGCTTAGTGGAAAAAAAACCAAAAAACCGATGCTATCTACTCATCCATCTACAGAAATTGAATGGTAATTCTCCTGGGTACAACGCCCTGATTTCAACAACATCATGATACCCTTGTGCATTTGTCTCCATAAAGGAGTAACACATGTTTCTATAGAGTAGCCCCAGATGCCAGCTCTGTCTTGGCCATACACTTGCTGAAATACCATGTGAGAGTTGTCACCAAAGCTAAGGTAGGTGGCAGAGAAGCAGCTTAAAGAAACTATAGAGAGATACTGTGCAAAACAGTGTATGTCTAGAAGGAATACATATAGGACAAACTTCAGATTTTTGTTGTTGAGGAAGAAGTTCAATATACATTATCAACGGATGTAGAAGAAACAAACAAGAAAATTCTTGGCCTGATGGTAAAACTAGGAGAAAAACTAGCCCACGGCCAAAGCTCAGGGGGGATATTTTGAAGCCTGATGTAAAATATGTCATTTTCCAGCAATCCGGAGTCAATCGGAATATTCTTCTGTAGATATTGTGCTAATAAATATTCTGATTGATCTTTTTAATGCAAACATTGTGCTAATAGAGAAAGAACATGCTGTTACTTCAAGTCTGGAGCACTTCCCATTAGCTATCTGATCATGGGTGGAGGATTTATTGAATAATAAATTGCCTACTGGCAATAGGCTTGCAAAAGCTCAATACGTCCTTATTAGTGTCTCAAAATTTTGCAATACAATAATTAGGCTTTGAGTGGAACAGAGACATTTTTCTGCATTCTGCAAAGTGTCGACTAATGATTTTGTGAAGTTCTGGCTGGTTTCAGTTGCAGTACACTCTTATTTGTTAAGATCCATGGGATTTGCTCTTGCAAATCTTGACAAGTCAAAAATGTCCTCCATGGGAAATTTTAACTGAGTAGAGCATGCAGAATTAAGACCATATGCAGTGTATTGTAGCAAATATTATTCATTTCATACACAACATAAACAAAAACAACTACTAATGAAAATGTAGGTACCTCAAACAGTGTCTTAAAATTATAGGTTTTTCATATGTCTGTCCGCCAGGGAATAAAACAGCACATTACACGGAGCTTGCATAAGCTGAATAGATCTGAAAAAATTGTATTAGCCAACAGAGTGAATGTGGACCATAAATCCCATTTCTATCTACCTCATAATTTTTAGTGAGTGGTCCCCTTTCAAAAGACCCAAAAGGGCAAAACTGTACTTTAGATTAGAGGTGTAAATAAATTTAGCACACAAAAGAAATCACTCCAGTATTACAAGCATGAAAACGTAAACCCCAACTTAGTTCCAAAGTTCTTTTGCAGAGTCCAGCAACAGATTACTTCAGCTTCTGCAAGGATTTATTTTGGAGGTGCTGGTAGGTGCTGAACTGATGTATACGGACAAGACATAGATGATTTAAGCAAGAGCAGATTACCACTTCCTCTAAAGATATAGAAAGCATAAGCATATTCTGACTCAGATAGTATTTCTTCTGATATAACATAAACCTAAATAATTAAGAATATGCAGACTCAGCCAGTAACTAATTGCTTTTTAGGGGGTGGAATAATGCCTCCAGTTCCAATATCAGCCAGAAAAGAATAACAACTGGTGATCTGAAGACAATTCCTGCGGGACCCTTGCTCATACCTCAAATCATCGTGCAATGTGATACCACAGAGGCTCTGATTGCTTCTACCTAAGCTTCACTACCACTCAGAAAAAACACTCTGCTCAGTTCCTGTCTGTGTTACAGGTAGCCACAAATGTCACCCATCCGCAATTTTAATAAAAAAATTCTATGCATGCTGACACCACATCCATCCCAAACTAATCTAACCCCATCCTTCCGCTCCGATTCTGTATCTGCACCGAACAATTTGCAAACTATTAAAGGTTAATGGGGAGTGCATCTCTTTTCCTAGTTACTGAACTCTACAGCATACTACATCCACGCACACGCACAGAGGCATGTGGTTCTGGGTTAGATGATTTTTCTTCCCTAGATTTTCACTGTTGTTTTAAGGAGATCATATATTATCTAAATAGCATGACTGGGTAGGCAGTATATGCAAATTAAAAGACCTGAAATATTTTGTTGCCTTTGACCTCCACATCACACAACTTCTCTAAGCCTTATTTTCTCTAAAGATAAAATGTCATTCTTAGTAACGTTCTTAGTAAACTGGTGTGACAGCTACAGATGAATCACACTATTTAAACAGCAAAACACAAGGAAGGTGCTGTAGAAACATGAACAATACAGGAAAACGATGAGCATGACCCACCCAGGCTGAATAAACTACTGCAAGATCAGAGTAAATGTACAAAACTGGTTGGTATCCAATACAACCAGGGTTGCAGGATAATCAGTAAAAAGACAGAAGAACATGTTGTTGCAGCTGGTTTTATTTACAGAGATGAAACTGTAACTGTGACTAGGTAAAAAGCCAATTCTGATACTGAGAAAAATAAGCTAATCTTATAAAATACATGCCATGCCACCTAAATCTAAATCAATCCTGAGGCAAGGAACATTATGAAGCTATTCTGTCCAGCTTTATCATTTCTGCATTTTATCAAAACCAGGTCAAATAGTCTATGCACTGTATGCCTCACATCTGTAAGTAAAAGATCTGAATTATCATCTATAACAAATGCTCTGGCTTGCTTATAACACAAAATTGTTTTCTAACTGTTCTCTTTCCAACTTTAATGCCTTAAAATACGCAAGGTAATAGTAGTCTGTGTAACATCCACAGCATTAACTTTGACCCATTTATCCATTAAATAGCATATTTATACAGACTTGCTCTAAAGTGCAGTTTCTGTGAGAGTACATGAGTAACCACCAGAAAGGGTCCAGTCCAGCAGACATTGCACAGAAATAAAAGCTCTGCTTTGTTCACTTCAATGGCAGAAAGATGCACAGAAAAGCGTAGATTTCATCCCGCATGAATTATTAGTGGTAGTGATTTGTTTTGAACAAATCATTACTTTTTCTTGTGTTGTATCTGACATCAGTGCAGTACAATCCATTACCAATATGCATTATCCACTACCTGGGGGGCAAAAACCAAATTACAAAACCTAATCCATCACATTTTAAGGAACCAAACTACGACCAAGGCTGGATGTGCAAAAGGGCAGGCAAGTTTTCTACAAAATCTTTTAAATTGGGTTCAAAGTCATTCTGGATGCCCTCTAACAAGTAAAGAACTGCCTGTAAAGGGGACCGGCAAAGAACACAGTACTAGACTGGCATTTTCCTCTGTTTCTTTGCCTTGTGTAAAAAATCAAGGAGGATGAATATTTTTTTTTTTTTTTTTTTTTGGAAGAATAAGCTCTACTTCCCTATTTTTTTCCACTTAAATTTCAATGTTTGTTTACCTTATTAAAGTGCAATGACAAGGCAACTCATGAAAAAAAGACAGTATGAAAACCAGAAAATAAAAATTAGGTAAAGAATATTTGTTGCTGTTAGACACACAAATACTTTGTTTCTTTAAAAAATTCTGTGACTCCAATGAGTGACATTTTGGAGAAGAGATTTTTTTGTTAACACTTTTGTCTCTCATCTTAAAATGTGAGAACTTGCAATATACATCTTTAAGATTTCCAGTTAGTATTCCAAAAATAAGAATCAGAACAGGTGTTTCTGACATTTCTTATCTTTAAATAGTGGGGAAAATTTCAACATTTCTAAGAACCTTTCCAATCGTTCTTATTCATTGCAAGAGAACAAACAGAAGCAAAAGTTCACCTTGTTAAAAATCACCTGACAGTCACCTTGTATTGAGTGCACATTTACAAAGACAGTAAATGCATTTTTTCTGTTATCCTGGAAATGGATTTCCAGCAATATGAACAGAAGACCTTGGATTTCATCTGACTTCTGGTCCTTAGAGTAACATAGCTACAGAAGAATTAGACTCTAAATTTTGTCAACATCTGAATATTCTGTGAAATAAAATAATTACAGCAGACTTTTAAAAAAGGCTATATTTAAAGAGGAAATATAAGTAACTCAACCAATTTATCCTGTTCATAATTCATTTGTAATGATACATGAACTAATAACCAAAACCAGGGAAAAGTACTGTTTGAAGTTATTACAATGTCCATCAATCCATATGAAACATTTGAAGCCTTGCTTTCTGTTACTGCTTATCCCAGAAAGTAGTATCAGCAAACATGCTGGCATACGTATGTGACCACATAAACTGACCGCGTGTCACAACGGTGCATCTTTCCTTCACATAACAGAATTTTGCCACGTTGCCAGGTTATCACCACGCAATAAGCTGTACTCCTTAGCCACCTCCAAAAGGTCCAGATGCTCTTGGCCAGATTAAGTTCTTCCACTTACCTAACACTTTCTAAGGTGAATGCAAGTTTTCCTTATTATGCTTTATGTCAGGCCAAGGAAAACACGTGCCTGTGGCTTTATTTGTTCTGATAATGTTGGAAATTGTGTCAACTTTTCCACACACGGTTGTGATGTTTTCCAGGGAAGTCTTTTACCTCTCAGTGCCATATTTAAAGGGGCAACTGATCTCATAAAAATGCCTTCTGGAAGAGTTAGTGGCAATTCCTTAAAATCATCGTTATGTACAATGCGATGACAGTTCCCAGCCCTCAGGAAGCTGGTGCAGGCTTTGGCACGGACCTGAATAAGGTATTCACCTTCTTAGTTTCAGAGAGCATCCATATAAAGTTTGATTATTTGTTCTGAATACGTATTTGTAGGCCAAAGTGCACACTGAAGTAATTCCCTATAATCTTTCTGAGTTACACTGAAGCTACTGAGTCATTGTTGATTCAACAGAGAACCAAGCAAACCAGACAAAATGAATTAGATATTCAGCCTTTGCTTGCTCAAAATGGTACCGCCACCCACTGCCACCACCACAAGCCAGTACAAATATTCAGCAGATTTGGTCTATGGCCATGCCCGTGGCATAATGCCACACTACGTATTAAGGCAGCCTCTAAACTCTGTAATGTTTGTACTATTATCCCACCCAAATCAGATGGAAGAAAAATATGATCAGCAACTCTCATCTCAATGTTTCAGTCTTTGATGATCTCCTGTGGGAAAGAAATTACAGGCATTTCTGGAGTCGCTGTAGGGCTGAAGCCAGCTTCACAGTGAGTCATCGAAGACCAATGGACAGGGCTTGGGAAAAAAATTATTTGAAACTCCTTATTCAATAAAAGGGACTTATTTTAAAAGGCGCAGACAATATCGTTGGATTATTGTATTTCAGCTGAATGACGGAAACTATAAGAAGTCAGTGGACGTTTCCTCATTTTGCTTTCTTTTTTTACCTTGTTCTTCTCTGATAAAAGGAAGAGACACAGTAAAAGGGGAAGAGAAGTGAACAAAAGCCATCATCATTATTTCTAATTGAAAAAGTGAAGAATTTTAAGGACCTGCAAGTTTAAAACAAGTACATAAGAATGCACTGCAAATCCAGCTTATCAGTTTATTAACTGCTCGCAACCATGACTGAAAAATTCATCATCTAGTCCCATACCAATAATATACAGTGACTGCAATTAAACTTGACACTTGGCTGTAGCCCCACATGTTGAAAAAATGACCAGCAATGTGATATGTTTGAAATGCCAGGCTGTGAGCAGTATTTCTGTCTGCAGGTTATTCTTCCATATCCGGCTATAATGGTTTCATCTATAAACTTAAGCCTTCCAGGCTACATAATCATAACCTTTAAAAATCTCCCTGCGCTAAAAGCAGTTTTCTGCAAAGCCTCTGCTTCACCACAGAGGAAGATGTAAGGGTTGTATGCATCAGGTCTGAGATGCCTCGCATCAGTAAAATCACAGCTTTTCATCCTACCAGCTTACTACAGATGAAATAGATTTCATATAGCCTGCCCATGTGTGAATGCATCCATATGTATTTAAAACTGCATGTCTTGCTTGCTCTGCAGCATTTTTCTTTAGAGGTTTATGTCAATATCTTTGGCAAAATTCCCCCTCCTTCCCACTGTTTTGCAGTATGCTATGAAACTGTTACCTACTGCCCATCTGTAAGGTGGCTGAATTTGAGCAAACTTGTAAGCACAGACTGAGCAATGTAAAGCAACGAGTGTGCCAGAAATTTGCAAAATGGTATATAAATTAATGATATTACTCTGCATTTTCGTCTACTAAGCCACACAATCCTATTTCAGCCAGTAGAAAAGCTTAACCATTGCTTTATGACAACTATGTGCAATTTGCTATTCATTACTTCTTTATATTGCTGATCCTCCGTGTTTATTTTGCTCTTCAGATATGATTGAGAACATCTCCAAGTCAAATCTTCTGTTGCCTTCTGGCATATATAAAATGATATTTTTTTTCCCTATATGTCATCTATCTTCAGTTCCCTACCCACAACGCTGGAGCTCTGTTATGCAGCTGAAAAGTCTTACAGGCAAAAGCTAGAAAAAGAGCTGTAATTTGTGAGCTGATTGAATCAAATGTAAATATTTCAAACAGAGCAAGCCAGACTTAAATTTCAACTCTGAAAAGCCTCTTTTTTTTTCCCCCGGTGCAATGGGCAGAGAAAGACCTTTCGGTGACTACAGGGATCGCTGAATATATTGCAGATGGCACTGCAAGGAACTGACTTTGTGAGAGCAGCAGTTATTTTTTGTAAAATAGAATAAAAAATAAGCCTAATGTAACCTTAACAAACAGGATGCTGCATGAAGCTTTGCCTGGTAGTGACTATTCTTCCACAGCCTCCTACAAGTATGACCCAAATCCTGTCTGATCAATACCTGCCTGAAAATATCAACCTTCTACCATTCAAAAGTGCTCAAGGCCATGTTATTAATTACTAAGAACACCTCATGCTGTTAGGAATCTCCAGGTTTTCGTAGTGTTATCTAGACATTACAGGTAATAACTTGATCCAGATCCTGTATCAGAGAACAAAATGGTGTTAGAGATCAAATTACTCCCAGGGAATAGTTTTGCTCCATTCAAGCTATTTAGTGTTGGGTTTTTTCCCTTGATTTCAGTGACTGGGATTTTACCTGTGAGAGTGTAATGATTACAATGGTTAGAATGCAATGGAATTTGATTTTAATAATTATTACTATTAACCTCCAGTCACTCACTCTGCATACTTAAAAAAAATAAAATAGTTCCTAGTTCTGCATATAAGATCATGTCTTCAGACTGCAGGTAATTTGTTTTATTTTTTTCTTTTCAGTGTCACACTCTTTTGCCTGTCTTTTGTTTGCAACTAGAGAATACTACAGTTAGGAGTATGCCCACCCCAACCCCCCCAAAAAAAGAGAAATTAACTTTCTTTGGTATTAAAATTCCTAGTGGAACTGTCTACCGCTTGGTAAGATTTTGTTTTCATGGAAGAATATGAGTTGGAGATTTTCTGAGATGCAGTGATCATTTCACTTGCATGAACAAAATGGAATTGACCCATAGCATTCCTTGTGACAGTATTTCAACATTTATTTTAGGAAAATTAACAACAAAGAACCATGTCCCTGATGCAGTAACAGATGCACTACATACAATTTAGGGAAGATTAAAAAAATGTATATTTGAATAATCAGTATTATCCCCTACTGTAGGAACACGTTAAATTTTACAACATGGAAAAGTAATGGGTTACCAATTCTACTAAATATTTTGGTAACAGAAGGATCCTGTCCAGCTAGAAAATAAAACAGAATGTGGTTCATAGATTAAGCAACTTTAATACAGTAACTGCTATATCATACATCAAATTTGTTTAGTTTAGTAGTAAATATTTTTATACAAAACACCTGTTAGAATTGCTTTCATTTTAGCTTTCCCCTGGGTTTCTTTATAAGGATAACACTACTAAAAAGATAAGCGGTATGAAACACAGTTTCCTCATTGGATTTGGACTGCAACATGTCCTGAATTAAAGGATATTAAATTAAAATTAAAAGCTTTCTGCTGAATGCAACTTGCACAGTCCCCTGTTCATTTTCTTGACAGATACGTACCCTACATACGCATGTGAGTCTCGTTCCATCTGTATTAATTCCTGTTAAACTATAACAGTAAACTCCACAACTGGAGAACTGCTGGAGGACGGGACCAGCTGCTCTTTTACCTCAGGTCCCCAGGAGAGATGACCTTCTGCTGAGAGCCCGGCGCTGCTCTGCAGCGAGCTTGTGTTGCGGTAGCGAGCACTGGGCAGCAACGCAAAGCCACCAGGCAGATGGGTGGCCGAGAGCCTGCAAAGGACCTGCCCGAGACCAACCAGACACAGGGCCACATTCGGTCCCTGTCCCCCATCGTCACTCTCCAACTTCCTGGTCTTCAGCAGAGGGAGCTGGTACAGTCTCCTCTGAAGTGAACACGCAAACAGGATATGCTCCTGCACCTCTGGCTACGGTGATCCTGAGACAAGTGTGCATGTTTACATAAACAATGTCATCTTAAATTTCTGTCCTTTCTCTGTAAATATAAAAGTTCTGAAAGGAATAGCTCCTTCCTGAGTAGAAACTATCAGCTCTGTATTTTACAAATTCACACTTACGCACTACTTAAAATGCGCAAGCTCATTTTGGAGGGTAAGAGTGTATGGCGCGGAACAGGGGAAAAAATGGGCATGTTTGAAAATTATTTCACATGTTTCCTTGGTTATTCATCATGCCATTACGTTTATTCTCCACAAACTTGTAGTTATTCTTCTTGGTTATTCTGGGCTGCTCACAGATATCACAATTTATTTAACATTCTCCAATGATTTTGACAGTGCATATACACATCTGACAATTTCAATATGAATACTGAGGAAATATTATATTGCATTCCATAGACCAATATAAAATGAAAAACAAATAATTCGTTTTCGTTGAATTAAAAAAAAGTATTCAAGCTAAAGTATTACTGTGATAGTCAGAAAGTATAGCAAAACTGCCAAATGAAAAGAGCAGGTTGCAAAAGTAATCATAACAGATGCCATGAATCACAGTACTTGGGGGACAGAAAAAAGGATTCTTACGATCATTTAAACATATAATTATTAGTACCATTTCTTCTTTTTGGTAATTGGATCATTTAAAATCATTGAATAGTGCTAGATTACAGTTCTTAAGAAGAACACACCACCCTCAGCAAGGTTTTTCCATCTGTTTCCAGCTTCTGTTTTTTTCAGTGTCAATTTTCAATACTTCATATCTCCAACTCCAGTCATTATTCAGGGGCAGCATTAATATAGCCGGCGATAAAACTGATTAGAAAAAGTGGGCAGGGTGGGTAAATACATTAGGAGTGAATGAGAAAAGCCATGGGGAACCAAGTTGCTTTTGTTATACATGCCATGGGAGCTAGGACCATACACCAGGGAGGATCTTATACAGCCAGCTCACGTTAATGCATCACTAGTGGCTAATGGATGTGGAACAGGATTAAATCCATACGGTAATGGCACTGAAAAGGGAAAAGAGGGAGTAATAAGAAAAAAAAAAATCATAAAAAGGAACAGTCATCTCCTCTCAAACAGTTTTAAACCTCAATCCATCTTCTGATGAAGTAGACCAATTTGCCATTGGTTTTGATGGGAGTAGTACTGGCCTCATTATTGACATCTGGCATATTTACGATATATTACATAACCCTCCAGAATGTGCTCCCAGAAAAAGTGACTACCCAAAAAAACCCCAAAAGCATCCACTAAGGGAAGGGTTTCTATTAGTGCCTAGCATACAAAATCCAGCTGAGTTCTTACGTTGTCTAGAAGACGATGGTCAGGGCCCTCGGTCCAACAGCTGATCTCTCCTTTCCATTCCTCTTTTCAATAACAAATGTTTGGGGTACCCTCACATCTAAGGAGGCTGCTGCCAAGTGAAAAGAAGCATTAACAGAACCGTCTCCATGGCACTTCCGTGGTCACTTAAGTGCTCATTCAGGCTTGATGCTCTAATAATTTCCAATACACTTAATGTTAATCAAGAAAATTTTTCTGCCTGGATGAATGTGACTACTACTAAGTTTAAAAGTTTAGTAAATGTGGAATTACTGGTAGGATCAAGACAGTGCAGGCTCCTCCTCTTCTCCTCCTTAGACAAAAAAGTTAATTTTCCCATTTTCTCACAAATTGTTATCTGCCAGAATGGAGTTGCACTGCATAGAATTCATAGGATAATTTCCAAAGTGATTTCAAAATGTAAGGAAGGCAAAGCACCATATTCCCAGTGAGCACAAGAGCTACTGTTTACAGCAGCACTCAAGACTGGAAGTGCTTGATACTTTACTTCCACAACCCAGTAAAATCTTTGAGTGTCACACACAAACAGTTAGGACCTTGAATCAACTGAAATCCCACTGCTCTACCTTAGGAAAGTTTGGAGGTACAACATTTATGACTCTACATTTTCACAATGTCAACCTGAAATCCCACAGATAATCTTGTACTATTTCTGAAGTGAAGTGGCTTTAGACTTAATGGCATTAAAAGGAACAAGGACATGCCTTTCCCTGGAGCGCTGCATTAAATGTAATATTGAAAGAGAGGGGACATGAGCAGGACACACTTCTGCTGGGACGAAGAGGAGCACTAGTACCTCAAGTTATGAAGAACTTTAGCCAAGCAGTTTTGCTGAGCCCTCTGCTCTGTTCCTCCCACTTAACTAATCCCCTCTGCTGTCAGATAGACAGTAAGACATTCTCTTTTAATACAGCTGCCAAAAAAAACCTGATAGTCATTTCCCTTAAAGGTTTGAGATGGGAACTGACAAAGTGGAGCCTTAGTCCTGGGCAGGGGAGCACCATATGAAACAAGATGTTGGCACACAGCCCTGTGGTTCTACCTTTACCCTAGAACTAGGAGCCTGCTTTCCTGCTAAGCCCCACAGATATCTGAATATCTGATATCTTGTTCCTCACATGAGAGAACCGCAAATTGAAAGTGGAAAACCAAGCCCAAAATGAAATATGTGGATCTCAGTTATTCCAGAATTTTAAAATATTTGGTGCCAGGACTTTGATTCACATCTGCCCATACTGAAGAAGCAAAATGTGAAACTTCTTGTTTTAAGGGGGTAGCAAGTTTGCTGAACTGAAATTTGCCTTTGCCTTAGAGGTTTGCAATGACTGACATGGTAAAATCCAAACACTAGTTATAAAGTAAGCATAAAGAATCCAAAACTTCAAGCAATGACTAGAGAAAACCACAGAACAAGTGTGACAGGACACCTAAACGTCAGAAGTGTCAGGGACTTGTCACGCCTTTGGATATCAGTAGTGACTGATGGCTAACAGATACAAAGCTGCTATCTCCAAATGCTTTGGAGATTTGGGAAAGCTCTTATTTTGGGAAGGTTTCTGCAGAAAGAGCATCAGGTTATGCACAGTGTTGTCTTCTTGACCTGAAGCTGCACCGCCAGCCCAGGTACAGAAGCACATGGCTACCTCCCCTGATACGGCTGGACTCTGAGATGTACCAGGAGTGATAATCTATGGCTTCTATAAATACGCTCACCACTCTGTTCTCCTGTCCTGTCCTGCCCAGTATGTTTTACTGCTGAATCTTTCTCTTTTTGCCCTCTAAGAAGTGCCCAGTTTGGCACACTCTCAGAAATGCGTCCTTGCTTTGCTTTTGTGATAAAAAGGTAAGTGAAAACCAACACTTCCATCTGATTCTCAGCCACAGAGACAGGGATAAATTTTCCTCTGCTGAAAATCACACTTACTATACTGCCATCATACCCACCATATTCTGAAACCTTCTGCCAAAATGCAACTCTGACTCACAAGACCAGAATGTAAATATTTCTTTTCTTTAATTTTCATAACATACTTTAAAATGCCTTTTTTTTTTTTTTCCTAGATACAGTTCCATGGCCTATTACAGAAGCAGAAGTTTGATCCATCAGCCTAAAAACATCACCATTTGGTCTAGATTTATGTGTAGCCTACACAGCCACTCTATGGAACAGAAAACTGCTGGAAAGGACACTCTCTCTCCCCAAATCGCTGTATTTGGAGAGGTTCCTCAGATGGCTGTCAGCTGCTCCCCCTTTGGGGAATGGTGTCAGCAGCTGTGACACTGACTTCTATAACAAGATCTGGTGCAGCTACACTTTTGCTTTAAATAAGCTTTTTGAGTATCAGAAGAATTTGTACTGAGCGGCAAAAGCTCCACACATGCTGAAAATGGAGTTATGACCCTGAACTGAGCTCTGTGCTTTTGTGACAAGACTTCATTCACCATTCACGCTAGCTATTTAAAATTCACTCTAGTATCTCCACACAACATGAAAATCTATAGCACAGATGTGTACTCAGGTCTGCACAGAGATCAAGCTCTTTCTTACAGGTAAAGCTGCTCCACAGAAACCAAGTTTTTGCACCTGGGAGTAAACAACTGTTTAAAATCATTAAAAACTACCCTGGATTATAGGTGTAATCTGCTTGTTTTATACAGGAAGGACTCCCAAATGAAGTACATCAGGGACACCAGTCTTCCTTACTATTGAGGGCAGCCCAGAAAATCTGGAAACCCCAGCCCTCATGGTAGAGACTTGTATGATTTACTCAGCAATAAACATATTTTTTTAAAAAAATTATGACACGGGGAAAAATATGCACAGCAGGCAAGATTTTCCATCACCCTTCAGCTTTTATGTTACAGTAATGTTAGAAACCAGCGAGCTACTCTTGAGCTACGCTGGTGTGATTGAACTCAGCATCTGGTGCTTGTAAAGAGAAGGCCACTAAGCTCTCTGTTTAAAATAAGAGAATGTAGTCATTTTAATATTTTAAAAAACCCAAACAAACCACCCTTACGTTTTGACAGTATACAATAAATATTTTAGCAGGTCATTGTGTTTTAAATTTAGAGTAGTGACATGCTCACTAATGGATAAAGGGAATGATATTATGCTATCACAGAATCACAGACTCACAGAATACTTGAGGATGGAAGGGACCTCTGGAGGTTATCAGGTCCCACCACCTGCCCAAGCAGGGGAACCTACAGCCGGTTGCCAAGGACCAATCCAGATAGCTTTTGAAGATCTTCAGTTAAGGCTTGTTAGATGTTGCATTGTTTTATTCTGCAACTCACATATAGTGTTTTGCTGAATGACAAAAAAGAGGAAAATTGTCTCTGAACCTCCTAAGGAAGTACTTGTTTATTATAATTATCACTGTGCTTGGGTGGATAACTTAAATGATACATTTGAGTGAGTATTAGAATCTGCAAAACTGTGTAAAACAGAATGACAAAGTTTATCCAACAGGCAATTTGGATACCGCTGCTTATTTTCAAACCAAACCTCAACTGAGCAAATTGACTATTTTAAAGTGTTTGCTAACCTAGCCAAGAAACTTAAAATTCTGAAAAAAAAAAACAAATGAAAAAACAAACGGTAGTAGGAAGTTGGTTGAACACAAAATTTCAATACCACTTATTTTAATAAGCACTATTTAAACAGACCTTCAAGTCCACTGCAAGGCAAAGACATAATTAAAAAAAAAAAAAAGAGTGGATGGGGCAAGACTTCCCAGTACAATTACAGATGAAACACCTGAACAGTCTGTTCAACCTTTGTCCTGTCTATTAGCTCCTTTCACACCTATTGCTTAATATATGAGATGATGTGTTTTAAAACATTACTGATTTTTCCATAATCTAAACATAATATCACAGTCTGGCCATGGAAAAAGATGTCACTGGTTGTCACCATTCTTCATCAGATGCAGCTCTGATGTTTATATATTCTATACAGTATTTCTTTAAATGTTCTACTCCAGCATAGGAAGCCATTACAGCTACTAATGATGCCTTTCCCTGCGGGATCTGCACGTCTATAAAAGATAACCTGATAAGGAGCTGGGGCTGAGATAACGCCGCAAACAGACTGCTTGCTGCTCCACCGACATGCTGCCGTATGCCGTACCCTTCTCTCAGGAACCACACTGCATCTTGCACATCCTGCTGGAAGTATCTATGCCATCATCTAAGTAAAACTAGGTGATCCCTTTATGATTACTCCCTTTAAAACACCTAATTCCTCTTGTTTGGCCTGGGAACAAATGCCCATAGCAAAGCTTTTGTTTTCTGTGCCTCCGGGGTATCTGGTGTATATCCAGACAGATGGCAGTGCCAGGGTGGTGAAAGAGAACAAAAAATGAAGACCATCTCCCGAATCAATTATTTTTGCTAAGACATGTATTTATAGTGGTCTAAAAGCTGAGCTAAGCCACAAATTATCTGACGTGTGCAGGACTTCATGAGATGGGGCTGCAGTACCATCTCCTGAGATTAACGTTGGGGCACAGAGCTGTTTCTCAGCATGAATGCCACAGTTGCACTGAGAAAGAAAATATCATCTCCTTTTCCCAAGCTTTTGCATTTCAATGCTGTCTTGTCCCAGTTACACTCAAATGTGTTAGGCACGCAATAAGAAATATGGAGTTGTTGAAACTTTTATTTTGAGACGGGCAGGATGGCAATTCAAAGTCAGGTTTAAAATAGAAAGCACGTTGATTCCTTCAGTGTGGAAGCATTCCTGTGACAGTAACAGAGATTGCTCTTATTTGCGCAAACCTAACTGCTAAACAGCCAAATTATGCCATTGGTTTAAAGCAGGCTCCCCGGTGAGATCAATGGAGAGGTCTGCTTAAAAACCAGTGATATGACATGGCAAAGATATTTAATATAATGAGTTTCCCATCTAAGTAGCAAATCCCCTAACGGGGTGTTTCTGGAAAGGTACTGGCAGTTTGAAATCAATGCGGTGGGGTGCCACAGGAGAAGGGGAAGATGCTGACTGGCTTGGGATGCGAGTTGTTTCTGAGCGGCAGTGCAGTGGCCTTCCAGCTGTGCGGGGTGCACTGCCAGCCCAACCTTCCTCGCTTCAGGACAGAAGAGTTCTTGCAAGTGGTGTTCTGTGGTAGCTGCTAGATATAGTTACTGTGGCTGTGGTTTAAATAAAAAAAAAAATCAAAAAACTAGCACTGCGCTGGATTGCTTGCTATTTTGAAAATAAAACTGGTAGTCTGAAGCAACTGCAAAGTCCTGAATCCTCAAATTAGTGCTGAGGAAGATGAACTGGTAATAAATGAACAGATGAGGTGGCTAGAGTAAAAAAAAAAATATCGTCTGTTACTTACATATGTCTGTAATTCATCACCTGGATCATCAGCAGCTTCCAAGGAGTGCAAAGAATGAGGGGAAGGGAGGGAGGGAGGNGAAGGAAGGAAGGAAGGAAGGAAGGAAGGAAGGAAGGAAGGAAGGACACTTCTCCAAAGGACTGTGCCGTCCGCCAGATTAAGTTTCCACTCTACGTGATAATCCAGAAACACAGACCAGTGTAGTTTAAGCAGTGTGAAATACCCTGTCCTAATTTCCTCTTCTGCGAAAGAGAGGGGAAGGGAGTGAGGCGTAGCCTTCCACACTTCTATCAGCAGCTCCGTTCTGTTTCAACGGAGTCGCTATGGAAAACAGTGACTAAAAAAAAAAAAAAAGTCAGCAATTTATTTCTATGAAA
>VZSZ01007132.1:194051-243505 GCA_013398815.1 Ibidorhyncha struthersii
TCTGAAAGGACCTCTGGTTATTTTCCTGGACTATATGCCACCACAGACTACTGTTATAACTACATAGCACAAGTAAACCACAAAATAAGACAGGAATTCCATGGACTTTTGTCTCTCCAGATACAGCGGTGATAATACTGTGATTCACACATTGTTCACCTTGACACGACATAACACTTCTGAAATAGCAAAAAGCCAAAGAAAAGGAGATAATGTTTCAAGCTGTAAAAGACATTTTTTACTTCCTAAAATAACATAAAAAATATCTAATAGATACTTTTGTGGTCATTTTAAAAAATATATGTGGAATTAGGTTTCCAAGCTTTTTTTTTTTTGTAACAGGGACGGCTAGAAATATGCTTTTTCTAAAGAAAGCTGAAGTTACAATAGCCATCAGAGGAAAAAAAGGTGACTTATATTATCTGTTATATTCTAATTTTTTTTTATATGTTACCATTGTGTAATACCAATGTTATCATTTTCCTGTCTGCAGCTTCTATAAAGGTACTGCATTCTGTTTGTTCTCCCCACTTCCTGTTGACAACACTGGTGTTTAAGTCCTGTAAACCGACAAAAGAAGCTGTTTGGCATGGGCCGAACATGTTTAAAAATACAGTTTGATTCTGTTTAATTAAACCAAATGTTTTGAATTAAAATGAAAATATTTTCTTCTTCCCATTATGCCAATGGTGTGTTAAAAGCAGAACAACAACAAAGTGATTTCTGACTGAGCTGAGGTGATGTTTTGCCTTTGAAATTTTCTGGTTGGAAACAGAACTCAAAAGAAAATCTTTCTTATCATAGTGTGCTAGTTGATGGCCATGAACGAGACCACCAATGGTAGTTTTTCTTGACCCTGTTGTATTTCCTCATCACCCCTTATCTTATTCTCTTCAGTGCATACAACAAAGAGAGTGTTCAATATTCATCCCTTACACTATTAGAAAAAATGTTTTTTTTTTTTACTTCAGGATAGAGAATTTAATTTATGTCATTATTCTTAGTGTTTCTGTTACAAGATAATCTAATGATTCAGCAAGTAAGAGAATCTGTTCCACTATATGTCACAAAGAGTAATATTAGCTATTATTGTTCATGATACATTAGGATGTTATCTTACTGGATGTACCTAATTCAAAATTTGGCTTCTGCCTCTAGGGAATCCTGCAGATCTCTTCTAAACATAACAAAATAAGCATCAAGCCAGTAGAACACACATCTGAGGCTTAGGCTCTCTCTGGTAACTGTTTTCACTTGCTTTTCATTTTATTTACCCATCTTACAGCTTTTCTTGGGAGTATGAAATAATTTTCTTTCTTAAACGCATAATGAAACATATGGTTTATGACAAGGCTTTTTTCAGCTTACTCCAGAAAGCAAATATACTCCAGACTATTATGCAGGCACATAAGTGAAGGACTAGCTGGAGTGTAGATAGGTCTCTTTGCTCTATGGATTTGAAAAAAAAACAAACAAAAAACCAAAACTACAACATTAAATACATTTTAAATCATACCCCCTGATGCAAGTGTAGTGATTACTGCTTGAATTTGCAGAAATATCAGAACAATTGCTTCGAATGTCCTAAATTCTCTTAATAGATGTTAACTCAATGTTACTGATGCAAAGCAACCTCACTCCTTGTTTTCATACAGGACTTGTACAATGAGGGATCAAGAAAAACAAAAATGGCAGGTATTCATACTTATACATAGAGCACCGACTTGTCTTTTCTTTAGATGCATCTTTTTACAAACTAGCAATAACATGATTTTTAGTACTGCGAAGTATCATTTTCCTTGTTACTTATGTAGGTGATCTTGAATTGTGGTTCTATGATCACGACAGCATTTTTCCATATGTATCCAGTATGTGAATTCCATTCCCTTTTTTTTTTTGTAAAATAATCACTTCCTCTCTATCACAGTTTGTTCTTGCCTGCAGGGGTTGTAACTCCCAAGAGAATGAGATTAACCCTAATTACTAGAGTTTGAACAGAAAACAGTTTCAGAATTTGAGTCGTCCTCCTGAAATCCTTGTTCAGCCGTGGACCACAGTGTCTAAAAGATAACACAACTGTAACCTATTTCATTCCCCTTCTGAGGAAGCTTTAAGTGAAAGTACAATAATCTTCTTGGACTATATAAAGTCTTTTTGCTCTACCAACTGTACTTGAAAGTTGGCTTATATTAACAAAGTCTTTTTGCTTCTCAGAAGGTAGTGAAAAACTGGGGTATGCAGCATGGAATGCCACTGGGTTAAGATAGCTCCTGAGCAACTATTTATTTACTTCCAACATATAAATGAAAGAGAATAAATAACAAGGCATCCAGGAAGATGGAAAAGAAAAAACATAGGTAAAAAAAGGGAAAACCCACAAAATTTTACTGGCGGGGNACATAACAATAACCAGATAAAATGATCTGCTTGATCTCATAACATCTTTTAGCTGACGAACAGACTAATTTCTTTGTGTTGCACCTAACACAACAGGGCTCCTACCAGTGGTACTGCAAGCATGCCTAACATTAAATTGTTTCTACCGTAGAAACAATTGAGCAATGACTGGATTAATCAGTGTCTAAAATACATACAGACCATGGATGGGACGTGCCAGTAGGGCACACTAGGGAAGCTCAAATTGCATTCATAATTTTCCTGGGAACTTTGCAGATGATGATCATGCAATCGGCAAGCATAAACTTGAGGCCAGTAGTCCTAAATCAATTCTATAAATAGAGATTCTAGTGATGAGCATGCATACAGACATTCAGAAGATTCAGAAATACTCACTCTTCTTTAATAATTGCAAATGTGATAAAACTAGAAAACTAAAATTTAATTTTAGCCACTTCGAAGATTCTTCAAAAAATGCATTAGTTGAAAATTGTCACACATTATGATTATCCATGTTGCCTTCAAGAAGAAGAAGAAGGAGAAGTAGAAGAAGAAAGACGAAGAAGACGACGAAGAAGACGAAGACAAAAAAGAAGAAGAAGAAGAAAAAAAAGAAGAGGAAGAAGAAGAAAAATAATAATAATATAACAACACAACCACCACCACAAACAGAAAGAGTCTATCCATTTTTTGAAAATTAAGATGGCTTAGTGTTTAAGGAGAATTTTGCTAAGAACTGAATTTATTAAGACACTTCAAAGCCAATGGTGTAGTACACAAAGAATTAAAAAGATCTCAAGAATTAAAAACTCTAAAGACCTCCTACTTCTCCCCTCCTGGCACATGAGTTCCACCCAGTAATACTAGATCAAGCTTTTTACAAATACCGTAACCTTAATGTTAAAACTAGCTGGGGTTTTTGGGGCTCATATTGGAAGGCTTTTGCAAAAAGCTATTCCTCTGATAGCTAATAATCTTTAAATTTGCTTCCTGTTCATAGCCACTTTTTCTTTGTGCAAGTGCAGTCCCTTACTTCATTCATCTCAAATGTTTACCTTCTTGATGTTATAACAGAGAATAATAATGTCTGCTTTGTTTTTCAAGACTAAGAAGCCAGGTTCTTTAAATCTCTTCATAGCAAACAGCTTTTTTTTCTGCCACTTAGCCTAATATCTCTTCCAGACAAATGCAGATCTTTTTATGAGGCCCGAAATGCATAACCTTGCAATTCTCACTATTAAATTCCTTTCCACTGGTATTACTTCACCCCTTAAGGTGATCCCATTTTCCTCCTATATTGTGATCTTTCTCTTTGTTGTTAATCTCTGCAAGTGTAGAGTTTTAGGCCATTTTTTTCTGTCTCTCTCTGTTTTTTTTTTTTTGGTTTGGTTTGGTTTGGTTTGGTTTTTTTTTGCTAAGGTCACTCATGAAAATACAGTAGGATAGACATTTAGAACATTCCTTAATAGTTTCTAGCATGATTTTAAGAGGTATTTATTTCTGCCAAAAGAAGCATATAGGTGCTTGCTAGAATTTTTAGCAGTATTTAGATACTTAACTTGGACTAAATTCTGTGAGTGTTGTATTTTTGGATCCCAATTATGGGTCTACCATCTTCTTTAGGTACTTAACACAACCTTACAGTCTGACTGGTTGCAACTTGATTGTTTGTCTACAAACAAATATTTTGACATTAATCTTCCATAGACCTAAACCATGTAAACATAATGATCATGAGTCTATCTGCAAATCTGACCCTCAATATCTGGAAAACCTCCTCTGTCTGCAAATTTTCTCTTTTTTTTTTTTTTAATTTTAATGCATTGAAGTACATAATATCAATTTTCCCCATCACTAGTGTGTTTCATAGCCTGGCCATCCAAGACCTAACATGCACAGTTTTCAAGTGATTAGCCTGTACTATAGCATGCAGTGTCCAGAAACACAAAAATTAATTCTCTCTTCAACAACATACATGTTCTGAACAGAGAGCCTTTCCTTGAACATTGCAGCATGCAGACCCGGGAGGGGTTACCACAGCTGCTACCCAGAAGCAAGGGGAGCCCTGACCCCACAGGGCCAGAGCAGAAAAGACAGCATCTCTTCCACAACTCAAACAACAACCCTCTTCTCCCCTTCACGTTTTCGGGATTTTTCTGTGAGACTAGAAATTGAGTCTAAATGGATTCTAGATTTAATGTGAAAGACAACTAATTTTTATACCCAAGAAGCACACACTTTTGCTTTATTAAGAAAGAAATTGCCTGAATTGCCCCTCAATAGAAATATACTTAACCTATCCAAAACCCAAAGGGAAAACAGTCAAAGACTGAAATAGGAGAGCTTGCATTCCTATCAATATTTTTTTTGTTAGTACTATAGTTACTCCGATGGTCATATTACCATAAATGCTCAAGTCTGCTGTGAAGACTGCTAAGGCCAAAGCTGCCACCCAAACCTGCAACTGTGATAAAGTATTGGCGTTTCACCTGCTTTGAATCTGCCATGTTACAGTTGTTTCATACGTTTTCATTCACCATCTATTCTTCAATTAAAGACCCGTGTGACAGTGACAGACTTTTGAAATTTCGTACAGTATTATTTGCCTTTTTCCTCTTCGTGCCAAAGTACACTTATCTGTGATGCTGACAAATTGCACTCTTGGAATTACGCCATCTTTGAGTTTACAGGACAGTTTTTTTAAAGGCTCCCTAACAGGTAGGTAACATGAGGGGGTTAGACTGCTACTCTTCTTTTTGGCAAAGTGAATTTCTTTGGCTTTTCATCTGGCTGATAACGAAAATGGTTTGGACCCTGTTAACTCTTGGGCGGGAAGAGCTGTTACTAGAAGGGTGCTTGTGCCTGTGTTACAGTCTTGGCATTCGTCTTTCATAACAAGCCTTCAGCACCCTTCAAGGCAGGAATGAAGAATGTGTCTTCTATTTAATCCCATCTCTGAGTTATTTTGTTGGCTGTGGCTTTGACTGATAGGGATTCAAGATGATGGCGGTTGTACGAGGGGGGGAGGCATACAACGGGAGGGTCTATTTGTTCTCATTTTCCACTCTGTATAGACTATGTTTGGTCTGTCACCTTATTTGGATGCTTGTAATTTTGTTTGTAAAACATGGATATACCCACAAAATGCATCTGATACAAAGCATCAAGAGGGAAAAAAGTTTATTACAAAAATTCTTATTTTCTTGTACAGTTTCTAAGGAAAATTTACCCAAACACTGTGTTTATGTTTTTTTTTTCCTCCTGATAATCCGGTGCCAGTGCTCTGTAATGTTATGTACTTGACCTGGATTTTATTCCTCTTCTGTTGTGTCACCCCCAGAGGCTCCAAGTAATATAGTGTAAAAAAAAAATAAATCAGTATCAACAAAGCATACCAAACTGATCTAGGCTTTAATCTTTACAGCTCACACGAGCAAGAGAAGGTTGTGTCTGACCAGGGCCTCAATAGAGGCCCTCAAAGGACGAAAAGGAAAGGAGATGTATGTACTATCATTATGCATCCCAAAGGAGATGTTCTTTGCTCTGTAGATTCTTCCTGCAGTTTTGGCAAAACTGCTTTTTCTTTGCCTCTCTGTTTCCTCATTAAAAAAAACAAAACCTGTTTTCCACTCACTCCTTCAATTTTAGTGAAAAATGAATAGATCACATAGGCAGCATATAGACAACAGTAAGCTAACAGTATCTACAGTAACCCTGACTCCACCATACTGTAGAATTGCTGCATGAACTTCAGATATCTAGTTTAGATTGGTAAATGAGGTTCCCCCTGTGGGCAGCAGAAATACATAGGCTCCTCTAGAAGAGTGTGGAGCTTCTCTTCCTCTTGTTTTTCCATTGACTGAAGCAATCTCCTAAATGTCGACAGTAGCGATGCTCTTCTGTCTGTGTATGTATTGCAACAGCACTTTGCTTATCAATCAATTCCCACTGATCATCACCAGTCTTGTGGGGTAGCTTTCACAAAGGACATCACGCCCTGGTGATCAAGGAGCCTCCCTCTGGTATGTCAACAAGGCAACTCTTGAAAGGCAACTGGTCTTTGACATCACTGAAAAGAAAAGGATACTGACCTTCCACCAGCCTGCCCCTACTACGTGATTTAAAACAGAAGCAAACTGAAAAGTCCCAGGTTCAGTCGGTTCAGTCAATCTGTTTATGCCTCAAGCTCAAAGGAGCCTGCAGCTCTGGGGAAGTTGGAATGTTAAGAAAAACATCTGATTAGAGCTGCAGAAACCATGAGCTGGTGCCTAATCTTAAGATCAGTATATCTCAAGCAAATAAAGGAACTCCTGGGAGCCCAGCATCTTCGTAAATAGAGCCATTAATTTAGATGCATAATTATGAATTTGGAGTCTACCATGGGCACACAGTTCCAAACCTGCTGGACTGCAAACTGCTTCAGCATTTCTAATTCCTTTTCTAGGGCTCTATAAGTGTGTGCAAAAGTGGGCGACATAACAATTATGTTATTCAAACAAAATACTGCATACATTCAAATTAGCTCTGCCAGGGCAGTAGGCGGACGTTTGGAAATCCAGAGCTTAAAACATAGCGGCACGACTCTGTCGTTTATAAAAGGAATTTTCATTTGCTATCATTATCTGTGGTTACTTGCCAACAGTCACTTGATAAAAATCTGAGGTACTAATGTATACATAGCTTGATTCAGAAAATCTAGCAAGTTATTAACCCTAAGCAATATATGCTTATCTTTGCTGGTGATGCTGTCAGTGTTTAATTTCCTGTAGATCATAAATTCAATAGAGAGTTGACAGTGCTGCCTGGAGTAAGTAGGGGAAAAATTCCCTTTTTAATATCTCATCCTATTGATCATTTTCTTTACTAGTGAAGCTCTCTGTAAGCCATTTGGACAGTAAGATCATTCCTGAAAGTGTCAAGAGACATATGATTCATAGTGTCCCTCTGGTCAAAATAAACGGAGAAAGGGAAGGAAATAGGTTTTCTTTTCTCTCATCCCTCTTCCTTAGATTCCTTGAGTTTTCCAGCAATTTTTTCTTATAAGCAAGGCCTACATTATTCTGAGGGACTTATCAGTTTATGAAATGCTTTTCTCTGAGAGATCAGCTTACTAACATAATTTCTTCTTTATTACTGGGAATTTAATGCAACATTTTTTGTTCTTTGTTTTATTCAGACTGGTATCCAAACACTTATGTTCTGCATATTTTAATGGCCCTTTAGATACACTACAATATTATGTCAGACCTGATCCTGTTTTCAAATAGTCAGATGTCTACCACCAAGATGGGAAACAATCCAGACAGATGGCACCTGAGCAAAAGTCTATGGAGGTGAACAGAAGTCACTCCATTTACTCAGCCCCGAGGAGGCATGAGCTGCAGCCTCCTATCAAACATGTGCTCCACCAAAATATTAGGGAATGGTCCATATGTTTAATGCTCTTGTGCTGGAGATCCTGAAACTGGCATATGGCTTAAGCTGGAGAATGGATTCAAGTTTTGCACAGTTATTTATGCATATCCTGTAAAGTCTGGCAACTTCAGAGCAAATAGCTTTAAAGTAACTTATTTTAGTCTTTTAGACTAAGCAGTGTGCACCAGCCCTCTCAAATTCATGTTCAACTGGGAGCCGTCTGGCTACTTTTGAGTTGATATATCTGTCAACTGAAAAGAAACATCAAATAAAAAAATGCTGTGCTCAGAGACATCAGAAGTATTGTCACATTCCTACAGGGCTATGTTTATAAACCTATGCATAGTTTATATTTAGCAACATATGTAGCTTTAAAATTTATATAAAACAACACTACTACTGCAGCAGTCTACTTCGGTATTCAGTACCATACACAAAAGATCTCACAGATTTTGGAAAGGCTCTGTTATGCTAAGGCTTAGCATCTCTAATGTTCAAAGGCTTGCAGTTTAAGTAAAACTCTGTCTGGACGGCAACAGTCGGCTGTTCTCTGTGGGCAAGGTAGCACCATGTAGCTTTATTAGGTATGGTCTATATTCTTTGTGTTGTGTGAAATGAAAATCTTAGTTGAAATTCATGGAGAGGAAGTTTGGACCACTTTGTAGTTTGCTAGAAAAGCCTACAGTCCAATTATACTCCTGGGGAGAAAAACGTGTATTATAAGCTTCAGTGGCAGGACAGCAGTGTTTAACCCAGAGCAGTTCTTACCACATCATCCCAGTATGATTAGTAGTTGCAAAACTTTTAGACAGGATCGAGGTTTTCACTGTAGGAGCAGAACTGCTATAACAATCCAACCCAAGGAGAATATCCTGCAGGGAACCCCAGATCTGCCTCTGGAACTATGTTTATTATGTACTCTACCATTGACTAGAACCAGAGCCATCAAAACATCTTTTTCCTGTCAGTGAGCTGAACACCATGACTGTGTTTTGAATACAAAATAACTGGGTTTTTTCTCCAAAAAATTACTTCAACAAGAGTTACATCTTTTTCAAAAAGGGAAGGATTCAGGAGTCAGTCTGAAAAAGAAGAATGCAATTTCAGATTTCCAAAAAGCTTTTTAAGTAAAAAAGGGCAAATGCTATTTATGTTTCTCAGCTGCTACTGGAATTGGGAAATGAAAAGCAAAAGCCTCATCACTGCTATAGCTGGGGGGGGTGGGGGAATCATCCCGTTTATAAATCCTTCTTGTAAACAAGCGTATGTTTGTTTAGGTACTACAGATCTAGGGTCACTGTTTTCAAAGGAACAGCGCAGCAAAGGGACTACGCTCTACCGGAACTCTCCCACTTGGAAACGGTTGTGAAGCTGCCTGGAAATGAAGGACAGGCTATGTCAGCCAGTGAAATGTCTTTCTCTGAGGACTCTTCAATAACAAAAACCCTACCATACAGGACTGAAAAAAAAATTGATTGTGTAATCTCTATTCACCATTACTCCTATTCATCCACCCATGACGATGGTGGATTGTGCGTATTGCCCTCCTCAGCGACTCATCACAGATGGCCAGTTATGAAAGAACCCCGTTCACTGCTGCAAGCCCCACTGTCCTCTGAATCATGAATGAAGACAACAACAAGCTCCAAAATCCCAGAAGCTAGAGGAAATAACCTCTAGCACAGCAGATCACAAGGGCAAAGATTTACTGCCACAGCAACAGAAACGTGCAGAAAGAGTGATAAAAATTAAGGTAGGAGTGATGCTGTCCCTTGGTTTGTGAGAAAAGTCATATCCTTCATTTTTTAAACTGATAGGTCAGGATATATCTTGCTGTGTGGCAATTTGTTTTGTTTTGGGGTGATTTTTTTTTTTCTCCTGCTGTTTTTAAGATGGTAAGGTATGAAAAATGGAAGTTACGTAAGGAAAAACATCTTATCATGGCTCATACAGCACTTCTGACAAATTGATTTCAAAGCCTAAAGCAGTCCTGAATATCTAGACGGGACCATCTACATTAATACAGAACAACTGAATAGTTCCTGTCAAAAACCCCACAAATCCTCCATGAGCTGTAACAGATGTTTTTAGGACAACAAACCTAGCTGACCTTGGTTAAAGAAAACAACACCCTGCCACACTCACAATAAGTGGTAGGTCCGGATTACTGTGTTCCCAGCCTACAGAAAAAGTCACCAATATTCTGCTATCCTCCTTACATACAACTGGTTTGTGGATTGTGTGAATGATGCAAGCTGAAATAAGTAAACATAATAATCATAGAATCATTTAGGTTGGAAAAGACCTTAAAGATCATCGAGTCCAACCATAATAAAATGAGGAATAGCTGTAGACAAGAATAAACCAGAATCTGTAAGCAACATGTTCTCTACTTGGTGGCACACGCATCCACTTCTTTTACTTGTGTATGGATTCCAAAACTGAAACATCTCTAAATAAAAATACAAGGATTATCCTTATCCTGTGAAGAACAGTTGCCTCTTCATAAAACTAAAGTAAGCTTGTGGATGTCACATAATTGTTACTCATTTTTATGAGTGGATTTGGTGCATCATGGAGTGCTTTTTCTTCACAGATTTTGAATGAATTTAATTTTAATTTTATGATTTTTTGTTAATATAATTAATTAATATAATTGTAACTTGGTTATGTTTTGTTTCATTTGAAAGAGTCTATTGCTAAAAGCAATTGTTTGAACTCCCCACTTGTTTTATGTGTCCAGTTATTTTAGGAACAACAAGTTATACTAGTAATGCTCTCATCTACAGAAGAATTCATCCTTTAAGAAAAAAATCGTTCTTAACTATTAGCTTAACAGGTAAAGAGTCTGTAAATTAGAATACATGAGACTCATCCAGCTATCAACAAAAATAATCTGACCCACTACTGCTTTATGCACTTTTGGTAAAACTATAACTTAACATATTTAGGGTTTTCTTTGCTCCATAATCACCAAGAAAGAAGTGAAATAGAAACTGAATTCCATCCTCTGCAAGCAATGGCAAGTTCCTCCTTTAATTAAATCAACATTGTCTTTATTAATTGAATTTGGAAAAAAGGTTGCTCTTTCCATAAAGAATGCTGACTCTCCATCCTACTAATGATTCTTTTTTTTCTTAATTCAGAAAACTGTAGCCCTGTCAACCCATCAGCTGATTAGCATTGATTCATGGACACCACTGAACATAAGCTAAAAATACCATATTCAAACCTACTAAAAAATCAGCAAGGTATATAATTATTGTTGTGATATTTGAATTTTGAAAAAGTAGCACAAGCTATCTAACCTCCCACCCCATGGCTCTGTCTTTGCCATGCATGAGGCCTGAAATATGTCTGTAGCTTTTGTACAAACAGCAATAGACATGACATTTTGGGATATATTCCCTGGGATTAGATGTTTGTGCAACTTGCATAGATTCCAGTAAATCTATTTTCATACTCTCTTACTCTCCAAGATGGGCCACTGAGCTGGAAATGTCCCTGACAGAAATGTGGGTTTCTGTCCATATGATTAGCTAAATAAACATATTGAAATGTAAATAAAATCTTTCTGAATGATTTGAAGACAAGGGGGGAAAAAGAACCAATAATTTCTGAACACTTCTTTTAGGGCTTCTCTAGCACAAAAATAGCAATGAAAGACAAGTAAGGCTTTGAGGAGGAATGCTGCTTACTGAGTGCAATGGTTCTACCTTGTCTAGGGGTACTGAAAAGAGGCAAGATACTGCAGAGATCTTTGACAGACTCAGGGGCAAGCCAAGGTTTTTAACAGAGCACTTGGTATCTCTATTATTATAACCTCTCAGCATGCTTCCTGTGCTTATCCATGGGCTTCAGGACATGCTGCACAGCTTCAGCTTACTCCACAAAGGCTTGTGTGAGGCAGCAATTAAATGATTCATGGAAAAGACCAGCAAAACATACAGAAGATATAGGTTCAAAAATTAAAATCCTCAATCCCCAAGAGAATACATCTTTTCCCATGTCCCCTACACAGCCTAAATGCCACGAACTAATTTATTTTTTAAATGTTTAAGAAGATCTAAATTAAGTATTTAGCTCTACCTTCACATTGTACCTTCCAGTGTATGTGTTTATGTGGTTGTCTCCGGCAACACTACACCTGAGTAAGCATGGCACTTTGCTCTGAAGGTCAGCCATCCTGAGCAATTGGGAGTGTCACATTTGCAACTCATTTGCTGTAAAGAAGATGTGGTCTGTGCCTACCTGAGGCTCATGTTTGATGGAGTTACCAAAATACATCTTGAGAAAAGGCTATGATCATCCAGGAAGCATGTTACTCTGAGTAACTTGGGCCAGCTGTGTGAAGGGTTTTTAGACCAGGACCAATTAATAGAAGAAGACCAACGGCTATGACTTTTGCATATTACCCAGCAGCCCTGGACCTTTCTTTCCTGAGAGACCAGCATATCCAGTTCCTAGGTCTGCGGTCAACCGGGACAAAGTCAGCCAGCAGTGGGCCTTCCCAGCATCACATTTCCAGGAAAAAGTCCTTCCCATCACAGATGGCAAGCTTTAGGACAGCTAAATGTCTGTTAACACACCCTACTGGCCAGAAGGTGGCTGAGGCTGAGGCATGTGTCTCCATGGCTTTGAAGAGCCTCCTTCATATCCATGCTTGATGAACTGCAATCGTCTGGTTTATCTGTTTTAGAGGGGCTTGCCTGCACCTCACATCGACATTTCTACACGCTAAGCCTTGAACTGGAGCTCCTAGGATCTTATTAGAGCTTTTCTACATATATTTTACAAATTCAATGTTTACATATTGAAAAAGAACATTTTTCTCTCATGAATGCAAAAGCATCACCACAGGAACACGCATTGCCTCCTGCTGCTGTATGAAATATCTCCTTAAGTGCTTTAAAATGCATTTGGTCTAGCCATTCAATGACAACTTTATGAAATCGTCATAAAGAACTACTTTTCACAGGAGAAATTTCAAAGCAAACTAGCTCCAGATTGTACATATTTCATAAATAATCCATGTACTTATTTAACTAATTCTTGCTGATATTGTTAGAAAAATTTAATAAACTTTAATGGCCCTCATCTTGGTATTACATTGGTCTCAGTCCTAAATGAAGCTGAGTTCATAACCTGTTTTCTCATTAGATTGGCATAGATTTCCGGCTCCTCCCTCTCCTCCCTCTCATCTACTATTAGAAAATCTCTTTGTCATGCACAAAGAGCTAAAGTTTGACAAAATTTAGCTTATATTATGCACCTAAGCAATCCACTCAGGAAATATTATGTAAAGCTATTAGATGTTTTCTGTACATAATGCTTTTTATTTCCTATCCAGCTGAATCTTGGTCGTTTTCATTTAAAAAAAAAAAAAGCACCAACAAAAAAATATTTTATGAACATCATAATGACCCATTTTGAAGACAGCTCCAGTTTTTCTGCTATTTACAGTTGTACTTCTAATTGTGACTTTGACTGTAATTCGGTCTGTAACTTTTGCAAATTGCCATGCATGTTAGTTATCTCTTAAAGACACAATAGCCCTTAAGTACATTCTCTGCATAGGTACAGAAATGCTAATTTTTTTTTTCCTTCCCTACTCCCAAGTAACTTATATGAATTTTAAAAGCACTTGACCATTTCAAAACATTTAATGCCACTAATACAATACAATACAATATTATCTATAACTTGTCCCAGTTAAAGTGGTACAAAGCACAACTGTACAAGTTTTTCATAGCTAGTATCTTAAAAAGCCATTTCTGATGTAAGACTCATCGGTCTCCATCCCACACGGTACAAGAACTCCAGAGACCTTCTGAGCATCCTCCTCTAGCTGTCATGCAGACTGGGGTGGCATTACCTGTTGTGCAGATCAAAGTTGGTTTTACAGAGAATGAAACAGAAGAACTAAAGGTTTAACAGGGACAAATTTACTTTCCTTTCTAGTAAGTAACCTGCTGAAAAGATAGCTAGGTAGAGGACCTAGTTCCTCCATTTGGCAAAGTAAATTGGTGTCTGATCTTGAATGCACATCATGCTCTGAAGTAGCACTTCAGAATGCCACATGATATCTTTAAACTACACAGCAATTTGTATTTGCTAGTTTAAAGGTCACTATGTCTAAAAAAGACAAACTCATAAACTAGTTTTAAAAACCACTGCTAAAGTAGCTATTTACTGCAGTTCTGTGAAGCAGTGTCTTTGTAAGCACTTAAGAAAATCCCTCTTCCCGCGCTACCCATACATAACCAATTATCCACAGTAGGACTGATGTGCGTGCCTGAAAGGAAAAATGTCCCTGAACATGGATTTCAGAATAGCGATAGCACTGAACTAAGTGGACAAAAAGTTGCTGAATGGATCACGCTAAATTTCTCGTACCAGATGAATCCGAAGGTTGCTTTGCAAGACCAGAACCAGGATGAAAATTATAAATCTTTTTTCTCCAGTTTTGATGCTTGATTCAATAGCTCATTCAATTGTTTGACTTCTAAATTAGGTCCTAACTATGTGTTTCTTTAAATATTCTACGTATGAGACATAACGAAAGACAATAAAATCTGTCTGTTAAAAACCCAAACCAACTTATTGTAATGCAAAAGATTTATCGTAAGGACTGTGTTAAGTACACATTGACAGCAACCATTTTTCCAGGCAACTTTTCCTGTGAATTCCTACAAGAACAATAACTTCTTCAGCAATAAATGACACCTTAAACGCTCACACACCAGTCTGTATCACAGAAACCTTCATGTACAAACATATGAAGAATCTCTCAATGGCATAAACCAATTAGTGAATAGCGAGTAGCAGAACTGAGCTGTTTCTTGCAAGACACGCCAGTCATCACTTATCCCAGTCACCTGGTAACAGAGGTAACAGAAAAAGGAAGGCAGAGAAAGAAAAGCTCTCCTAAACCTCTAATGTAGTCCCCAGAAAGTCTCAATACAAAATTCTTCCCTTACAATTGTTTTGATCCGGAATGAGATTAGGGGCAGCAAGCGGGGAAGAAAAGAACAAGGCTGCTACTTTTCAGTGCAATGTGACAGGAGAAGCAGTACCACTACAGCTGGACATCAGGCGTAGCGGGAAAATGAAACCACTTGCACATCCAGTCCCTTGCAATCTGGAGTGCCAAGCAAATGAGCTGTAGTACGGCTACTGGCAATTAGTGTTGCCTCTGCATCTCAAGAGATACTAGCTGAAGTGCGATTCTGAAGACAAGTCCTTCTCAGCCCCCCTGGGAACTGAACGGATGATAGCAATTTCCAAGGATTTTATACTCTGGCTTTGCTCCAAATTACAGCAAAACTGAAACACTTCAAATAATCTTGGAAGGAAAATTCCATGGCTCTTCTCTTTATTTGTTTATTGCTTGGACTTATTCCTAAAGAAACTAAAATAGATGAAAAATGAACTAAAGAATCACTTCAAACTTAAGAATTTAAAAAGATGTATTCCAAAACACTAAAATGTGCCTTGTGTGACAGACTTTATTTTTTTGAAACAAAAGTCTACTGCAGTTGACCTGCTTTTGTGAAGTATTTTGATTGCAACAGAGCTGCATCTTCCAGGAGAGCTTTCACACCCCCAAAATTTGTAGATTTCTTCCATCTGTCTCTCACTTAGCCAAGATATGTATTTAAATTTTATTCATTTTTTATCTTCAGCTCATTAAACAGCCTTCATCATTCCACGACTGATTCCCATTTTTCCAGTGCCCACCGCCAATCTATTTATCTCTTGCTGTGTGAAAGTGCATGGGTACAGAGTCTGCCAGAGGTGGTTTCAGTGTCACACCATACCTTGGCCCAATAAATACAGCAATACACATAGTACATTTACAGTTCCACAAGCTTCTTCACAAACAAATATCAAGGGTCTAGGTCACACCTACTGGTTTCAAATGACTCCACTGCTTTGTCAGCTTTGCACCTGACTTAATACAGGAGAAACCCCAGTGAATTAAGTTCCATGTATACTGTGTACTGCCACCCCCTACTCTCCAGTCAGGTAATTTCTTTTCTTCCTCTCTGCTATTTATCTGCCTGATCAAACTCTATGCTCACAGGTCTGTGCACAAAATGCGATGCTTTTCAGACAACCACTGAAATTGACCCGAAGGCACAATTTCTCGGGTGCCCCCCATCCCTGCGAGTGTGCTAGGATTCTTCCCTGGGGGAATGATCAGTCACCAACTACAGAAGGACTCAGATTTTTGCTAACAGCACATGCCATCTGAACGTGGCATTGCCTGCCACTAACAGGAGTTTGTGTCTATAGGGTATCTCAACCTGCTGTTGAGCAGCAGAAAATTACTTCCCCCCCTATCACAAGCTTGTTAAGAAGTCACAGGAAGTATATAAAGTTAAAGACACCTTTGATACACAGAAAATGAATGACTAATACATGATCAATCATAGAAATGATGGTTGGAAAAAAATTCTGGAAGTCATCTAGTCTAACCTCCCACTCAAAGCAAGGACTATCACTAACATGAGATGATGTCAACTGTGGCCATGCTTAGCTAACTCTAGAAAACATCCAGGGACCAGCAAAAAATAATAATAATAAAAAAAAAATTAAAAAAAGAATCTGTCAGATGACAAAACCTTCAGACAATTCAGAGTTTAAAAAAGGACAAAATATAGAAAGTATAATAAAATACATTCATAACGAATATCATACAATCACATTTGAAACAGCACTTCCAACATTTAAAATTAGGCTACTTGATCATCACCACACCTGAAACCCAGCCGTGCTAAAAACAACGTGCCTCTAAAATGTCTAAACCCAGGAGATGTCATAGAGGGAGGTGGAAAATATCGGAGAAAATAACAAAAGCAATGAGAAGGAGAGTGGGTGGCTTAGGTATAGCAAGATGATACATACCTCTTTTTATCTGGGTCACCAGTTTAAAAACATATGAGTATAAACACATTCCTCACTGTGGAATAAAGATGTGATAAAGCAATCCTGAAATAGGGTGAGCAGACCTTCCTTTCTTTTCGCCTACCTTCAGAAATAATCCGCCTCATGGAATTCACTCTGGTATGGCTACACCAGTGCTTTGTGCATACACCCAGGATACCCAAAAGTACAGTCTGGAGTTAATCATCCTTAATTCTGCCTGGAAAATACTTTTCCTGGAAATAAAAGGAACTCTCTACCTCCATATCTCAATCCACAGAAATTGATCCAGATGGGGGAAGGAAAAACACCATGAGCAGGACTTCTAGCTTGTCATGTGTCTTCTCTTTGCAGCAAGATCGTGCATGTGCAACTGTTCTTATGCGCAATTCTCCATTCAGGTGTTCATCGCATTTCAGAGCTGTTTTATTTGCCCATAGGTTTATCTGTAGGAGGGTAGCAAGCAAAAGATGCCCAGAAGACAGCTGCTTGGTGGCTACAGATATCCTTAGAGAAACTCTATAGGTAGTTGGTGGATGTACATTTGACAGTGAATTGTAGATTCAGTGTAGAAAAACACTTCATGAAAAGGTGCATAAAGGAGTTTTGAAGATAGGGAAAAAAATGGAGCTTATTAGAAAAGTTTAAAACATGTTACTGATAACTTCATATTTACAGAAGGATCTAATTGTTGCATCTTGCAAAAGAAGATGTGAAGCAGAGGTCTATGCATGTGTTAGGAGACTGAAGGATCTTCAAGCACCCAGCAGCTAATAACATTGCAATGGGCACTGCAGTTTGCAGGATCTGAAGCCTTCTGAAGCCATTCTGAAGCCTTCAAATCTACTTTTATTTAATCCTGTTCCTTCTGTTTTGTTCACACAGGTGCTGAGAAACACTCAAATCTTCACATCAACCTTTCTCCTAGAGTTCCACTTATTAGTCATATTAAGAAAGAATGGGTGGCCACCCCATTTCCTAGCAGGCAGGTGTCTCCTCCTGGTTTGGCGTCACATGGCCTTTAGACTTACAGTTTATCCATAGGACAAGGCTTGTGAGCAGACAGTGACATACCCACTGGGCTGCAAGGACAATTTCTATCTGTTAGGGCCATGAGGCATCAGCAAGCCATGCCTAGGTAAAAGCTTGTAAGGCAGCTGGTCATCCTGTCGTATCAATAGATCAAAGATCTCTGCTTTCAGGGGAAAAAACCCAGCATGGTTTTAATCTAAAGCATGCCTTTTACAGAGAGCAAACAGAACAAACTTTCAAATAACAAAACAGAACCTATTAACACCATAAGCAATTGTCTTGAATGTGTTAGCACATAGGGTATTCTGTTATTTTTCACAGCATTTTAAAACTTATTCCGTTTTCTTCTGGTTAGAATAGAAATCTTAATCACAGGACTGGGAAGTGCTGATTGTATGATCTCTGCAAAACTGCAGCCATGCTCTTCTGAATAATCTCCCAGTTTAAAAAAAAAGCTTTCAAATATATATTAAATCATCCTTAAGAAATGCTAATGTTAACCAACGTAAATGAAGAACTGTCCTGAAGACACTGAATTGTAATGACATTCATTTACATCTACAAATGAAATGCTTTTCTCCTCTCTAAGCTTAAGTGTTATTATGCCTGATTACATTTTCAGATTTTTTTCCTCTCTTTTGTTCCCCCATTGGACTGTCTGTTTTACAAACAGGTTTAAGCAAAACCAGTTAACATTTCCATCACGTGGACACTCATCTAACTTAATTGTGCAGAGTTCAAACATTTCTGGGATGACTAAAATGTATATGGCTTTGCTTAGCAATGCAAACTTCCTTGATCTGCCTGAGCACAGCCTAAGACACAATAGTGGTTTTGTTCTGTGCTTTTAACGAGGACAAAAAATTAGACGGATTTAGGTCAAAGAAAAAAGAGCATGTTAAAATGCTGTAGAGTTAAAATTCAGCTGCAACAGTAACAACATATCCTAATTAATTATAAACTTCATGAATACTAACTCAAAGATAACGCCAGTTATCACAGCATTTGCAACATTTTGCTTCAAAATAGTACCTCACTATTCCTGGTGCCCAATGCAGTGAAATTTCCTGTTTATCTCACCTCCCTAAAATTTTTCCTTTCCTCTTTGTCACAGTGAGAAGGGAAATTATCAGTGTAGTGCTGTGAAGCTGTTCCATTTTCTGCTAGCAACAATGAGGATGACTTCAGACATCAGGGGCTATATATTGAAAATATTTATCCCCTTCCTGTTCCATTACTGTCAACATGTAGTTATTTTCTGATGTATTTTAACAAGAAAGAATCACTGCACATGCCAACTGTTATATGGGTTCTCCCACAGAACTTTTTCCTGTTTGAAATTAATTCACCAATGACAAGTCCACACATTCCATCATATGAACTTCTGTAACATGTAACTATACAAATGATGGCGACAAATAGAAAACTGAAAATATTTTTCTGACTTTTGGATTTGGGACTTGTTTGTGGGGGAAGGGAGATACATTATTTAAAAAAAAAGAAGGAAAGCAAAAGAGGAGTAAAAACCATTGATTTCTGCTGGTGTTCTTATTTTGCTGAAAATTCTATTTCCAAATCAAGTTGAAGTGGGAGGAAAAATGTTTATTCAGGAGCTTTTTCATGGAAAATACCAGCAGTATTGTTTTCAAAAAGAAAATTAAAAAGCCATTATGGGAATGGAAAAGAGCTTCATGCTCTGTCCAATATTTGTAAATTGTACATCCACCAGCCGTGTCTCTGGGCAGTTAGGTTGCCAGCAAGTGGCATTTGAAAGAGAACAGGAGTTAATAATCTGCATGCCTTATCGGCTTAGGAGCCAGGTTGGGGTTAGTGCCCTGCTGTGGTCACAGGCAGGCAGCTGGAGAGGCAGGAGGGAGAGCCCACCAAAGCAAGAGGAGCCAGCGGCCAGGCTTCTGCTCTAGGGAAAACTGCAGGAGAAAGGAGCTATTGGTGAAACGTGGTGGGATGTACTGCCTTCATCAGGGCAATAATGACTGTGCTGTGAGGAGACCCTTTCTCTCTGCTCTTTGCGAGACTGTGAGCGCAGCAAAATCAAAACTCACTTCTTGCCCCCATTACCCAAATGCACCGATACACTGGCCAGTCTTAGTGCAACCAGCCAGTGACAACATGACTAGTGTAATGTTCTGGCCATAGCATAAATGGTACCCAACCTGTAATTCCATGTACTAGCAATAGGAAATACATAGAAAATCAAAATATGCTTTAGGTAAATACACCGAACATTTAGAGGAAGAGCAAAAGAAGAATTCAAGGTTGTTGCCCTCCCTCTCCCAAGATACTCTTTAGATCTGCAAAGACAGATTCATGCATGGATCTCACATGTGACTTCAAGGACTGCAACATGCTCCTAATCAGTCCAGCTGGCAATGTTAATTTCTGCACAAATCAAATGGCGGATGGATTTCTTGTTACGCTATACACCTAGCAAGTCAAGTTGCTAGTGGTTACAATAAAAGGATTAAATCTATGAGATAGGAAGGTGTTGTTATTAACTATATCGCACTGTGATGCTCCTGAGTTTCAAAAGTATCACTGATGAGTTAAGACTTCCCTAGAATGGCAGATGAAGAAGGGCTCCAAATAGGAGTTAAAAGCTTCAGCAAGCAAAGAGATAGGCAATGAAGGATTAAAGGGAGACTATGGATAACATTCATTCATCCATTTCAGTGGATTGCTAAGGTTTCAGAGCAAGGATGGAATTGAAACTCCTAAATCAGTCGACGACTCTATCCAACAATACATCTCACAGAGGCTTCCTTCAAGAAAAGGCCATGCTTTTGATGTCATTTAAAGCACAAGACGTTAGTAATGACTTGAGCAGAGTGGGCAGGAAAAATGAGTTTGACAAAGCTTGGGTCAGAGGTTCAAACAACTATTTAATAATTAACTTCTGTATTCCTGACAAACAGGATACCAACCTCCTCTTACAAGTCTTAGCTCCAGTATATAATTTTCAGTATTTCTCACAAGAAGATGAAAAAAGGAAGAAGCAAATCAAACAAAAAATACATGAAAGTAGTAACCTTATCTGGCTGCATTTGCCAGAGGAGTCAATGCAGACCAACACAGAAATATTATTAGCTAGCCGCATGAACAAGGTTAGTGAATCAGCTCATTTATCATTACACTCTTCTAGCCTCTGGTTCACCTAAAATATTTTTTTCCAGGATGAATCACTCAATCTAAAGTATCACTTCATAGTACTTGGGTGGATCATAACTCTGCACTGCAGCAAAGGCTGATTCTTAACCAACAAACCCACCCTAGGTAACCGATAGAGTCACTGCACCAAATAAAACAATAAAAGCATATAATAAATAAAAATAATTAAGAAGAAACTTGAAAAATAAAGACACTCTAGGTCTTTACACTTTATCTCAAATATCATACTTAGTTGTACCTGATCTCTTGCTACATTAATCTGCTGTACACTGCAAAGCTTCTTTGGAGTCACTGAAATGTTATCTGGTAGCACAAGGCTAATACAGTAGGGAGACAGGTTGTGAAACCTCATATGAGGTACCTGACCAGAAGTAAAATAAAACTGAATGAGAATAAGAACCCTAAAAGCCATATCTAACAGTTTTTCTTGAACTGCCAGTGAAATCTACAGCCTCAGCATCACTATCACTGAATTGTGCTATGGAGCCAAATGTACACTGAAAGAAAGCACGTTGGCATGAATTATTCACAGTCAAAGTAGTGTCCTAATATACTCCGTAACTATCACACTGCCTAAACATTTGGTATGGTGTAAGAATATAAAGAACAGATATTTCTCCTTTGAAGAGAGGGTGGACGTAAATTCAGGACAGAATAAGAACTAGTCAGGTGCACAAGGAGAAAGTCACTACTACTAAGAAATTAAGAGCAGTAACAGCAATATGGAAGACGGAAGAGAAAGCCCATGATGCAGAACTGCAGAAGGGTCAGTTTGGGAAGGGGAATAAGAACTTAAATTTACATTCATTCAAATTAGAGTCTCCTCAAGATGTTAAAAATTAGAAGCATATGAACAGAAAAGATGTTATTCAAGCCAATGAATCATTTTGAAAGGTTTTTAGCAAACAAAACCAAATTATGATTACCACCACCACCTTTGTTCTGATAGAAACAGTCAACAGGACACATACTTATCAGCTTGACTGACAGTTCAAGACTGGACATGCAGCTTCAGTGCATCACAAACATGAGCTACCTTGATTACACAGGTCTGCACATGTGAAAGATGAATGTTCTAATGTAAAGCAAAAAAAAACCCCAAACAAACAACCCAGACAAAGCATTTAAAAAATCTATATCTTCTACAGGTCAATGCAAAGCATACCTAACCAGATGTTTGCTCAGCTGTGTTCTGCTTTATGATCCATATTATCCTTTGAAGACTTCAAGGCAAAAGCTTTCACCCTTCCCTCCAAAAAGTTTCAGAACTTTAAAATTGTGTATACACACTATTCCATGGTGCAAAAATATTAACTATTCTTGAATTTTCAATAACTTTTCTTCAAAATTCTATGAAGGAACAAAAGAAAGAATTTATGGGTAATAAGTTAAATAAGTATGTGAGTCTAGGTGTTATTTTTATTGCCATATGTTTATTTTACCATGTAGAATAATTTCATGGTTCTCGTGACCTAAAATGAAAATTAAGTGTGAAAGCACCAAATGAAAACCAACATTAATTTGATGGAATAACGAAGATTGAGCAATAATTTTCTGAAGACAATTAAATATTTTAAAAGATTGTGCTGAATGTGTTTGGAGATAAAGCTCTACAATGTAACTGTAGAACTAAGGACTGAAATGCTGCCTTTCTTCATTAATTTCCCGATTCAGTTTTGTTTCATTGGTTTCTTAAACTTACTGTTAATATTTATGTAGGTTCTGATACACTACTTATAATCATGTAATCCAAGCCACTCCCCCTAAAATTAAATCACTCAATCAGAATCAAAGAATCATTTGTGTTGGAAAAGACCCTTAAGAGCATTGAGTCCAACCAATAACCTAACACTGCCAAGTCCATTGCTAAACCATGTCCCTCAGTGCCACATCTACCCGTCTTTTAAATACCTCCAGGGATGGTGACTCAGCCACTTCCCTGGGCAGCCTGTTCCGCAGTGCCTGATAACCCTTTTGGGGAAGAAAATGCCGATTGCTATTTTATTGACAGAAAACTAAGACACGATGCTCAGACAAAAAACTACCTGTGGCAAGAGGAGAGCTTGGACCAGTAATCACATCTGCTAGAATTCAGAGTATGAACCATGAAACCGTCTCTGGTTATTTATGAGACATCCCTGATGCACCGTCCATCCACTAAAGAAGCAGCAGCACTGCCACTATCATAGTTCACTCCTAAAGAGTTCTAATGATGAAACATGTAACACAACGGATTCATAATTGACTTCACTATAAGTGGGAAGATTCAGTGCTCAGAATGGTTAAAGTTAATTAGCATTGCAAATTACCTTCACTCAGTGGATCCTGGAACTGCTTACTGAAGTGCCTCACTTGATTGAAATACACATATTAGCTGTTTGGTTTACAATGTGCCTTCCCTTTAAGTGACTTTAAGAAACCAACTCGGAAGGGGAAAGAAAAAGCTAGTCATTTAAGATGTCCATTGATTTAGTTAATACCTGTATACAAACAGACACAAGTTTCAGAGGAGACACACTAGATCCCAAACCAGAGTAGGATTTGCACAAGAACAGGTAGTATCTAGTGGGTTCATCATTCAAAATATTAGCATGCTTCTCGTGTCAGCTGAAAGCTTGCAATTACTGCCATAAATTCTGAAGACCAGCAGCCCTGATTTAGTCTTGAATCTGAATGTGGAACTACTTGTCTATGGAGGGATGATCACAGCAGAGAGATCAACGCTATTTTTTTTTTTTTTTGTGCCAGCACAACTATCCAAACGTTTTTGTGGGTTTAGGATAGAGAACTGGAGAATCATCTCACAGGTAGGGAGATTTCAGAAACTTTCTGGGGGGACAACAAATGACTGCAAAGAGGTCACATCTTATAATCTGTAGACATAGAGATAACGAAGAGGTAAGCCGTGATCTCTGTCTTTACTGTTGAAAATTCTGGTTTTATTCTAGCATTACATATTGATGCTTGAAGAGAGCTCTCTGAGAACTGAGAAGGGAAATTGGCCAAGAACAGTTCCCTGATTTAATAGCTTACAGAAACCACTTCCATGAAAATCTAATGGGTTGCTAAAGTGCCACTGTAGAGGGAAGTATCTGCCTCCCAAAGGTTTTCTGGAGTCTGTTTCTGCAGAATCAATCTATGCAGCATGTTTTCATAACAGGTGAGACCCCAGTTTGACTCCTTACTTTTATTTATGCCCAGCTTTTTATAAAAGCTCACCAGAGTGAGCCCTGATCTTAGTCTGTGACAAATGAAGAGGTTTTATGTCTTGAGCTCCTTTGAAAAATCAGCCAGGTGCACTGAAACCTTGCAATATATACACACGTGCATGCACACACCTCAACAGATGAACAACTTGCTCAAAATTCAAGCCTACTGACTACTCGTATGGCAAAAGGAAAGGAGGAAAAAGTCACCACCAAAATGACAAATCTCCCCTTCACAGGCTGTTTTAAGAAAAATCAGAGTTTTACACCACTCTTCTTACCTCCATTTAGTCACGCTGTTCACACTTAGTGCGGATTTACTCCCAGAAGTGATTTCATTGAGGCAGTCAGAGTAGCTGATCAACATTTAAGGGAAGAGATTAACAACCTGAAAAGGAGTCGTTTCAAACAACCAATCTCATCTTCACCTGCATATTTTTGCTCACATAATTAATTAGGTTTTATAAAAAATGATAAGACTACTCCATGGCGTTTGTTTATTATCAGATTACCATGCCCCCAAGAGCATTTCATAGCCAAGGCAGCCTGATCTTTTTGCATAACTTGAACAGCATACCCACATGCTAATAAGAAAAGATATTAATTTGAAGGTCTCCATTTATTTCTGTACAACTAACTAGCTCTTTACAAAGCATACACAAAGCCTGACTCAGACTACAATATCAAACATTTCCCATTTTCCAGATACTAGACATTTGACCCCTTAAGACAACTGCAATCGCATGAGAAATATTTCATGCTCCTGAAAAAAAAAAAAAAAAAAGGAAAGAAAAATCACAGACCTTTCCAAACTTAGCGCTTGGCATACTCAGACACTGGAGACACTGGGTCTGGGCACGCTACCCTGCTGAGCACACATAAAAAAGGCCACCGGTCCTCCCCTGGCAAAATTCAGCCTGAACTCAGTACAAAGGTTTTGCTTTTTTGGTCTGTGTATGAAGAAAAAAATCCAGGCAGTTGTAAATTAACCATTCTAATGCTTGCTTATGAGTGAAACTACCTGTATTTCTATCGTATTTTTATTTGTAAAACTAACTGTATTTCTACTGGAGAGTTTAAAAACCAAAATGATGCATAAGCACAATTTTCACTTCGGTTAAACTAAATATTGGGGGGGGGGTTATTTTCCTTTGTAGATTTTCATTTTCAGAACAAAATCCTTTTGTGTGATCTTTTCTTACTCTTCCGATTCATGCAGTCAATAAAATAAAATCGACTGCCTGCATCACCCTACCTGCACAGCTGTCTATGTAGCTGCTAATGTAAATTGTCCCTCTTGGTTAGTTATCAGGACCTCAGGCAGAGTAATTATGCACAAATCTGAAGAAATACAAGTAGCAGAAAGTGGAATAGTGTCCAAATGCTGCTGGGCAGTAAATAAAGGTGAATCAGTGGTCCTCTCTCTGACAGTACGCCTTCAAAACAAAACCTCCTGCAACACCCATTTAAACGTTCCTGTTGTTTTCACTGGCTATGGTCTTCTCAGCTGAGTTGCTCCTGTCTTTTTACACGGCTTCCTACTAGTATTCATTGCCACCAGCATGAACAGAATGAGCTCAAAGAATCAAACTCTTGAAAGGTTTCACTCTTTACCTACCGGACAATCAGATGCTACAGACAGTTGTATAAACAACTGCCGCACCTTCACTTCAAACGTCCAGTTTCTTTCTCATAAATATAAGACTGGAAGAACTGACTCAGAAACACAGACCTATTTCAGGACAATTGGTTTTAGGAGAAACGCAGCTCCAGTTGCCCCTGTGAAAATGTAGTCACATAGGAAACAGAGCTCCCAGGAGGAAGTGGTGCAAGTTCATTATCATCTCTAGATGTGTCCACAGAACACCTTACCATTTTGAGATATTTAAGGAGTGTCTTCATTTGCATCCTAATTTAGCATATTTCTTCAACTGCTAATATCATTTGGCTCTGATGCAGCAGTTCCCTGTGTTTTAAAATGTTTTTCTGTTTATATTTCCCAATAATTTTCTGCTGAATGCATGGATCCCTAGATAACAAAATTTTCTACCAGTGGGATGATATTGTTAATTACCTTTCACAGATCCCTCAGGAGTACTCCACCGATGCCTGGGGGTCTGTAAGATCATATCTGAAAACTACTGTGATCCGTGTAGCAATTATATTTATGTTCCCACAGAACTGTTACTTAAGTCTTTGCAGGACAAATGAAAATATTTCATTTACCGGGGAGCTATCATCCTCTTAAAACTGAGGGTAACTCAATCCATTTAATAACTGAACGGCCTTCTGGAAGTTCCCAGCTCTCTACATTGACTAACACATGTGCTTGAGGAAGCTGCTCAAGAGCTTAAATAAGAGAACACCGCATGGTATTTATAATGTTTGGCTGAAGAGTCTTCCCATCCTAAGCTGCGCATCTCATTGATGCTAAAACAAGCCTTATTGCGATAGATGTTAGTTCAGGTTGGGTTATCAAATGGGCAAGAGAAAGATCCTCAAAGGTATTTATGTGAAGGCTCATAGAAATCTTTGTGGGCATTTGGTGCCTTTGAGAGCTTGGGTCTCGTATGCATCTTTTTAGGTCACTCCAGATGAGCAAAGATCTGCCTTTCTCACAATGGGTTATGTTCAACACAGATTCCTACATCAATTTCTGTAGGCATCATGTTGATCAAAACACACAGTTTATTTTGTATCAGAAGGTTCCAAATTAATGAAGAATATTGACGGTTGGACATCACTCTCTTATAGAACTGGTTCCTTGATTGCTCATGGCACATCCTTTGTGAAAACATGGCTGGGAACTCCGCTTTTACCTGGGAGGAGCACAGAGCAAGAGCAAGGATATAAAAGGCCTTATCAGTGGCCCATGTCTCAAACTATTCATGTTTAAGGTCTTAAGTTTGTGTTGTTGGGGTTTCTTACATTTCTTTTAGACTATTAGTTTTGTTTTTCAAAAATAGAGCAAAGTGCTCTCTTTCTCAGTGTTTTCTCCCCCTAATTCCCTCAGATGGTGGGGAAATGGATGCTGAGCAGTACAAAGCAAAGACTCTGGAGAGAAGGACATTGGGGTGCACAGGTGCTGAGAAGGTGTGAACCAACAGTTATCAGTAAGTCTGCTTTATCTATATCTATTTTTGTTAGACATATAATTGCAAGTATTGTTTTACAATGGGAAGGAGAAGCTGCAGTCACTTTATACTGCAGCAAGGCAAACCTTGCCCAGTGTTTGTCAGATCAGTAAGTATTTTCTTGTGGAACTAACAGTATGTGCTTTGCAGTCCTAATGTGCTCCCTCAATTGTTTTTCTTCCTGCTAGCTCTATTGACAACAAGATTTGTGTAGTACTGCTGTACCCCAAAGGTCATTATTCAAAACATTTTTACACAGCCCCTACCTTCAAAAATAGGATGTTATCTCAAATAATATACACCGACGCAGCTTCTTTGCTAGCTACTGTGCCACAAATAAAAGACAATTAAAAAGTTTAAAAATGAATAAATAGTGGATGGAATCTTTAGCTGCAATAATTTTTTGTCTCTATCCACACAAGTATTTGCAATGAAAACAAGCACCACAACAAGATTACGAAAACTAGCAGCATTTCTCACATATGAACCCCTTGGCTTCTTGAAGTACTAATTGCCAGAAATAATGCAAACAGAAATGTAGACTCCTAACTTCAATATCTATACAACTACTGCATTATTCAAACAGAGACTGGATTAGCAATTGTTGTAAGTTGTTATCCTAGATTTCTTGCATTCCTATGAATTTGACAGGAATCTGGCCTGGGAAAGGCTTAAAGGATTAGGAAGACAGTTATGGAGAGGCAATATCTTCATCTTCATTGAGATGGCTAGCAAGGTGTTGTTTCCCTATAGTAAAGTTGACACTTTCAGTGACCAAAGAAACTGCAGTACATTAAACTATAAAAGAGCTGTGAAAAGTTGAGTCTTCTTTATGTCCCGGTACAATCGAAAGGCAAAGATGTAAGACCCAGATTCTGACTAAATAAATAGCATAGCAAGAACATTCACTCCTAGCTGTGGACTAAAAGGCAGATAAAATTGCCACCACTGCACCTGTGAAGACATGCTTGCACAACTAGAGTCGGATTGCTGCCCCAAACGAACCCTGCTGTTGAGTCACGCAGGAACTGCAGGTGACTGTGAAATGCCTTCTTCGAGATGACGATGAAACAGGATGGCATGAAAGCCTGGCAGAGGAAGGAGAGAGCTAGGAGCAGATACCCTACTGCATAGCTTCAAAAATAAATATGAAAGGAACAACACTGAGAAAGTGGTGGTTCTGAGCAGGGTGTCTTGAATCCCTTCTTGTAAGTCTGAAATACTGGGATTCACTAATGCATGAAAGGCCTTCTGACAGTAAGCCCTGAGCCAGCATTCTCCATGTAGGCAAGTCTGTGGGAGTTACTGGGGAACCCTATGGATGAGCTTCAAGGGCTCACAGGGTGAAAAATCTGACTTGGCGTGGAGCATTTTGTGAGACTCTCTGGAAGGCTACTGGAGGACTACTGCAGACACAAGAATACTTGTTTCCCTTTCATTTCTCATTTACCCTTTGCTCTTTTCTGTGTTTGTCAAATGTGGTATTTGTGACAAAAGCAGGAGATAGTATGGGCTTATGTGAATTGCTGTGTTCACTCTCCCTAAGTTTCCTTCCACAACCTCTTAGGAAAACTCAGTGCAATAAAGATGATCTGTTTCTTGTATTTGCTGGGGAACACCTTAAGTCTGCAATTCATCAAGTCCGAGGCAGACAATACCTGCCCAAGGAAGCTGAAGCATTGCTACCTGGTTATATTGTATGACTGGTGGTACTCATCAACTTTCATCTGAATGTACTTGAAAGAAGAGAAGAATTGCTAGTAAACCAGAAGTGGCTTTCCATACCTTACTAATCAATGGAGGAGGCATGAGGCACACGATGCTTACAAGGTAAAGGAAAAAAATTACTCTCTCAAAAGAAAAAAAAGGATCTTACTAATCTATAAGCCAATAAAAAACCCTGTTTGATCAGAAACTTCTCCTAGTACCAAATAGCGCTGTGTAGAAATGCAGACTTAAAATCTGCAGATCTGAAAATGCAGACTATCTCCAGCTTTAACGTGATTTTTTTCTGTAGTAATCAAGCATATATGTGGGACAGTAGCAGTTTCCCTGATTTATGAAGCTGAGGGTTTGGTCCACTGGTTTCAGGAGGAATTGATCGTAGCTGAGCAAAGCTCAGCAACCTGCAAAACTGAGCTTTCAGAGTTTTGAAATACACACCAGTGAGGCTGATTTTTCACATTGCCTATCCTCTATCTGTAACCTTTGCAAGCATGAGGCTGTTCTCATTCTGGTTACAGAAGTGTTTTCCAACTGGCTGGAGTTCTGAAGTCAGGTTCCCAGGAAGAGGAGCGAGGGTTGGTCACCGAGCTACAAATTTAGCTTCTAGGAATCAAATCCCACAGCTTGAGGCCAAGGTTCAAAGTGCAGTTTTTCTATGGATAATTAGCTTTAAGGCCTTTTTATGAAAAGCACTTTCACTGGATCAAAGCATGGGACCCTTCCTGGTTCTAACTCATCCTCTGTTCCTAATTTCTTGACATACTGAAAACAGAAATCTGAAGCCGAGTGGGCCCTGCAAAATCCAGTGCTTTCTAATGAGCAATAACACTTATGTTAATCTAAAGTTACATTAAAAGAACTGAGTAAATGAGGAAGTCCATCAAGAATAGCTGTACATACCTAACAGCAGAATCAAGTGCTCTGATGACTTTAACTTGAATCTGCATGTAAATTTTGCATAGCTTGATCATAAAGAGCCATCCACGGTCATTTTTGAGGATGGCTTTCTTAAGTAACAAAACACATCACATCCAAGCCAGAATACCCCAAACAGACTGCAATTAGCTGCTGGGATTAAATGGTCGCTTTATAAAACAAGCATATAGCTTTTAGGACGGTACAGAATTTTATTTCCTTGAAGACATTTATTCAACAAAAATGCTATTGCCTTTGTGTTAACTAACAAAACCAGTGAGGTACAAAATCAATATTTATACACTGAAACTGAAAATAAAGGGTTTCTAGTGTGCTGAACAGCAGAATATAGGTCCTTTTTATAAACAATCCCTACCGAAAAAATGACAGCTCTGGCACAGCGCACAGTAGGAAGGGGGAGAAGTAAGACACGTTTTTTTGTTGCAGAGAAACGCAGTCTTGCTTTGAAGAATGCATGTCAGAGAGATCATCTTTTGAACTTGCTCTAACAGAGCCATTTAAAATATTTCTGTGCAGCAAGAGACCTTGTGGTGGAATATGTTAAAGTGTTCAAAATGGTGAAACAAATAAGAGGGTTTTCAACACTGAGCTTACCGACAGTCAGAAACCTCAGTGCTTGTGCATGTTAGCTACTAGGGTGGACTCCAAAGCAACTATACCAGCTAAACTAAATTATGCTGAATGGCAATATCTTAGTAACGCTTTATATTTTATCCCACTGGTTAAAATTTCAGTAAAAAGGAAACCAAATATTACTTTAAAGTTTACAGATGAGATTAGGCAGAAACAGATGAGACGAGCAGACTACCATGACTCATAATAAAACCCCAGTAAGGCTGTCTGTGAGAAGTTCTACAATGAAAATCAAAACCACAGAAGACTATAACTACATTGGGGTTTGAATAAGGAAAATGAAGCCTGATTCTCTTCACAGAATAGACAAGTGTATTTCCATGCAATATGATTGCAGAGAAATAAAGCACACAGTGCCTGTATATGTATGTGCATTTCTCAAGCTTGAGTTTTGTGAAAACTGTGAATATCTGGGCAGACAGGAGATTGAATAAATCTCAGTTTTAACTGAGCAATTATCAAATACTGGCCTGGATTATTCTTCCTCATAATAAATCTCACAAGAGCGAGCTCAGGAGGAGGAATTTTCTTTAAGCATCTGTATGAGGCAGTCTTATTCATTAAGTCCCCAATTCATACGAATTTGACTACCCAACCTACTCTCCAACCAGCAGAAAATATGCTTCAAGTATTAGAGGGAATCTTTTGGAGCCCAGGCAGGATGGCAGCCCTCCTTGAAAGAAATGCTAAAGAAAATATATTGAGGTGACTTCTACACTCTCCCGTACCCAACTGCATTCTTATACCAAAAAAGGAAGGACCTTGCAGATAATGTTGCTTATTACACAAAAAATATTTGAGACAGAGTGTCTTAGTATCTGCTCTCCCATCCCCAGGGTAGCTCTAATTTGCATCAGCAGGTGTAAACTAGATTTTTGCAACTAGATTTTTTGAGTGATCCCTCGTTTTCTGCATTGCCTTCTACTATTTCTGTTTGAGAGCTACTTTATTAAGAATGACATCTTAGCCATTTTCTTAGTGCTTCTTCCAGTTTGTAGTCCTGCTCTTTAGCCTGCAATAAGTTGCACTGCAACAAAGTGACAGAGCTTCAATAAAGAACTGTATGCTTGGCACCTTCAAATGATTATCAAAAATTGGTACCTTCAAAATTGGTACTGGATGAGAAAGTGTGCCTGTAAACCAGCTACTGTAGGATCCTTCAGAGTCACCTGCCAGCACTTTGTTTCTTCAGCCAAACTTTAGGTCATGTGACATAAGAAATAATTAATTGTGTTTTTTTTTTTTTAACAAGTGCTGTCTTTTTTTTTCCGGTAAGAACACCACATAAATTCTAAGCTCTTGCATCCTATTTTTCATATATCCCCCTGCATGAATACATATATAATAGCTTAATGAGCAATCGTGTTCTGTGAACCCCTGCTACCTGCAGGCATATAGTTCTATTACGCTCAAAATATCTAGTGATTTTTTTTTTCTTATTGCTCTCAAGTATTGTACTTCATTCAGCTCTCTGTTGCAGCTCCAGATAGGATCCAAGGAACCTTCAGTGTCTGCTAACAAGTGCCCAAAAAGATGTGTAGCTGGGGTTTTGGCTGCTCATCGTTCTCATCCGGCTCATGTGATGCTAAGGCACAAGGGTTTGATTGAACACTTTGTATCAGAAATTCATTTCAGCAGAAAAATACTTTGGTGATAATACTCCCTGCCCATCTCCACCTGCCTTTTTCACCCCACTCCAGCAGAAAAAAATTGCTTCCCATGAAAAAGCCTGACAGAAAAGCTCTTCCAATGTTGGTCAAAGCCAGAACACTTGCACTTGGAAGTAACAGTGTTTCCCACATGGTGGTTTGAAATGTATATGCTCCCATTTCTTTCTCTGGCTTGACCAGATCTTCCATGATGCTGTTGGCCATCAGATTCCCATGATCCACTAAAAAAGGGGTAAGGCTGCTCCTTATACCAGGGGACACTGGTTCGTCAGGAAGTGAAGTTCATAGAAAAACATCAGTCCCCTGAACTTCAGGAAACAAGGTGCCATGGAAACATCTCCAAGCTGCCACATTTTAGGTTTTAGCCACGTTTGCACTTTTTGACCATCAGCTTCTAATTTTCAATTCTTTTTTTGAAGAGTGATCATTTCTGAAATGGGGAAGGACCTTGAGCATAAAAGCTGGCTCCTGTCATCCTTTTGGTCTTGTAGCATTGTCTGGGGACTTGAAAAGGGCAGAAAAGGAATTGCCTGTATATATGGTCTTTTGTGCTGATAAGGCAGGCAGGACAAACAAGAATGTAACACATCTTTGCTGAAGATGGAATATCATTCTATAATTAATTCAATTTCACTTCTGTATCAAGAGTGATTTAGAAAGGATATGCAAAGTCTTGGTGTATGCCCAACATGAGTCAGCATGTGGAGTACCAGTGCATTCAAAACGATGTTCTTCGTTCTTTCTAACGTTCTTCTGGACAGTGAAATCATTCATGAAACTTGAACACCAGTCACAATATGAATAATACATACGTCAAAAGTTAGTCCACAAATGAACATAGCATACTGCATAAAAGCTAATGACCCGCTGAAAAGAAGAATCATTTAGAAGGGTAAGAAAGGAATTTTATATAGTCCTCCCTTATGAGATCCTCCCTAGAACTATAAATTTCAGTTCAGTGGAAATTAAACTTTAAAAACCCCTCAAATACCCATAAATGGAACACTTTAAGCATGCCTTACAGGGAAAATAAAGTTAACTCCAACACCAGGTGATCTAAAGTCTCTCGCCATTCTAATCAGATTTCTTTGATTTTTAGGTGTTTGCTGCTGGGTGATCAAATAAATGACAACAATTTGTGGTTTCCTCTCCTCCTTTCCTTTCTAATTCCCCCCCACATCCTGGCACAAAACCACTATCTTTTCATTAATTTGAAAATTTCTGATATTTCATGGAAATAAGATAAATATGCTATTTATCCACAAATTTATCAATGCATATATATTCTAAATACTGTTCTACCATCATAATTTGTGGCCTTGAAAAAAGATAAATACTTTAACAGCTACACTGACCATAGATTAAACAACATACTGAAGTACTTGAATTAGCTAAAGCCTAAAACTGTAAAAGAAAGAAATTCAAATCCAGCTGTATGTCAGGCAGGATGCTCTATAAACGCATGAGATCCCTCAGCATCATACTGCTTCATCCTTTCTGACTCTGTAAAGATATTGACAAGGAAAACTCAAAAGAACAACAGATATTCAGAAGTACACCTTCACATCAGGTTACTACATTTCTCTGATTTCTGATATCTGGTATTTCTTTCATAAACATTTCATTAGCATATCTGAAGAGCTGCTTTGCCTCTTTGCTGCTCTGCAATGCCATAGTATGAACACATAATTTGACATGTAAAATAGAGTTGCATCTCCTGTAACACCTGTACTTGCCTTTAAGACATTTATCTACCCTCTCGAACATTCAGATGGGTTGATAACAGGGAATTTCACGTGACTGATCACATTTCACTTTCTCCAAGGCATAAATGTTTTCCTTTTCTTTAAATCAAATTCCATTTTTCTTTATTTTCAGCGCCCTTAAAGTGCCTTGTACTGGAATTATTTATTAACTTAAACGAGATCTAAGGAGAATAGGACCTGGCTCTCTATACTCTCCACCAAGCCCACCAGGTTTCTCCAGAAAGCTGCAATAAATTACAGTTCCATGACAACAAACTCCCGCTGTGTGTTTAAAAACAGGTATTTGTTGAAACTCATCCTTTCCCAGGAAATATTTGGTGAATGGGTAAATTAAAATCAGCAAGCCAGCAAAAGCCATTCTGACTTGTAGACTTATGATTAATTCTGCCCGTAACCACAGCTATTTATTTTGACCCGAATGCTGTTCGACTGGATGAGATACAACTGCTCTAGTAAGAAGGGCTTGGTTGCAAATGCTGTATGCTCCCTGGTTAGATGAGATGCTCTTGATCATCGTCCCACAGCAATTGCTTTCGGCACCCAAACTCCTTCTATGCTGTTACTCCTGATTTCCACTGCCTATGTGAAAAAGCGTAACTTGAAAGCCTATCTGGAATAAAGGGGGACAGCACCAGGGAACCGCAATTGCTGGCTTATTCTCTGTGGCTGGAACGGCTCAAGGGCCTGTTAGCAGACTGCTGTGGGACAGAGCAGCAATGGCCTTTTGCATCACGGACCAATTCACTTGCAGGCCCTAAATCTAGCATAAAACAGTAACATTTCCAAGCAGGCAGCTCAGTCAGGTAAGGCCAACGCAGTGCTGCCTGTATAAAATTTGCCGAAATGGCATCTGAGTGTTCCAGCAGAAGTGAAAGTGTTAACCAGAAATCTCGTATAAATCACATTTTGCAGGAATCACTCTGTTACAACAGATTGTGCAGCACTATTTTTTGCCACTCTTTCTGATACAAGCACCCTAGGCAAACTTTCTAATTAGAGCAGCAGATGTATGCAGTGCCACGTCTCTGTGAAGTTATTATACCCAAACCAAATTTTGTCACTAGCAGCCAAAAATTCGTTTGTCTACTAAGGGCTTGAAGTGGCCGTATCAATTATTTAAAAACATACTATGAGGAATCCATTTAAAATCTTCTGGGAAGCCCAGTTATAAAACAGTGCGTGTTCAGGTTTCATTCACAATATTGTCTTTTTAAAAATACAATATTACTAATTAAGGCTTAGTGCATTAGGCCATTAGAACTTGAGTGATTCATGACAGCCTAACGATCTTGCTTATCATTTGTGCTTTAATTTATGGGGCACTAAGAAAAAACAAAGGAAAAAACCTTAAGCAATTTGCAAAACTGAAACTCATCCAAAAATTGCTTGCAGTAATTTCTCCTGAAAAGTGATTTCACTGTGTGTAAGTGCTATGCTGGTAAGAAAATGCTTCCTATCAATAATTAAAGTATAATGAAAGTTTCATGTGTCAGAAGACACCCTCAAAACAGGGCTACAAAGAAGAACGTTGTTTTTCATTCAGACCTTCCACATTTTAAATCTCACAATTCTTCTCAAAGAAGAAATACACTACTTAGTGAAATATATGACTATTAAAAATGCACCAGAAGCTGTAACAACAGTGAAAATTAACACAATTCTAACAAAAGTTGCAGCAGAAAACAAAAGTCTGCACAGTGCCAAGCATCCCTAAATGCCAAGAGTAGCCATGAAAGATGTGCATAGTTACCATATGTCAGGGATATGAACAAAAGCATTACAGAAAGGGCATTAAAGAAGCCTTGTTTTTTACAAACTTGTGTTGATTTCAAGTGTCTTAGTTGTCTAAGAAGGTTCAGCCATTGACCAGCTCCTATGGTTGGAGCATGTCAAAAGTCTGCCTGAGGCCCATCATGGACAATCTGCGGTCTCCTCCTTGGGGTCAGTGTCCTCCTCATGTGTCCAGGCACAAATTTGGAAGAAACTTCTAAGGACTGGATTGTATTTTGAGCTTTTCAGCCCCATGGCTGACGTGGGTGATATCGGCAAGCGGGCACAAGAGTTATCAGAGAGAAGAGGAGGAAGGCAAGAAGCAGACTGCCACCAGCCTTTCAGAAAAAGTCTAAAAGTAACAGTAATTCTGCACACTGATTTAAAATATCCCCATCTAATACCAATAAAGACAGAAGGTTAGGAGGATTTTCAGAGAGGTCCTTGGCATAAAATCCTTTTTAATACTGACAGAAGTTAGAGATTGAAACATGTTAGAGGGGGATTTTCCAGGAGGCCTAAGTTTTCAGCCAGCTGAGCCCCCCACTTCCCCAGTCTAGTTATTATTGGACTCCACTGTCTCCACACTATGTGAAGGCACTTATGCTAGCAGGCAGGAGAACCATCCAAGCTCAGGATGGCCAGGATTGCTGGCCTTCAGCGACATCCCTCAGCAGGAATACAGTCTCTCCACTGCCAAGGAGGCACCTTCACTACGACTTTGCTGCTCGGGAAGTTTGCAAACCAACCTGCAAGTGAGATCTGGTACGTTGGATCAAAATATTAAGCTGGATAAACAGCAGAAAGCTAACCCTTGGAACATCTAGGTGGGTCTGAACAAGGTTACTGTGAGCAAACTGCAGCCAGCATATTTGAAGGCAAGCCTGCCCCGTTGCTAAAATGCTTACTGGAAACACTATTGCAATGCAAACTCTGCATGATTCCTAAGGGATGCTGGGCTCGGCATGAGGCCACCGACTCTGCGACTGAGGAGATGCCTGCTTCAAAAAGAACTGAAATCATTGTAGCCTGAAGAATTAACTAAACCTCTAACTAAACTTTTTTTTTATACTTTCAATTTTAAATGGTTTAATATTGTAGAGCTACTCTTCTGCGTGTGTCCTGGCATTTAGGGGATAATTTAGAGCAACACCTGGATTGATGGGAGCATTTATATAAAGGACCCCTCAGGTTTGTGGTGAGAAACACTAAATTTGGACTAAACTCTCTTGGTCAGTCTCCCTAGTCCTGGCTACCTAATGGACAGAGGTCAAACTGCAGTCTCCTATATTCAAAGTCTATAACTCAGGACGGGACCAGCAGTCCTCTCAAAATCTTTTCCCCAGCATCCTGCTGTGGGAATGGGAGTTAGCCTTGTTGTGTGGCAAACCCACTCTCTTCTAACACTGAATAAGGACTCTTTGATCTCCTGGTCTTCCAGCAGAGCCACTGCTTGTCATCTCCTGTGGCTTCAGCTACTCAGAAAAACCCAGAGACTCTAAACCCCTCTCTACCTCTTCCCATGTATATAATCAATCTAACTAGACTTACTATTTAAAATGTACTAAGTAGAGCTTTGTATCATGTGGTAAGCGTAGGTCATCACGTTTCAAAATGTAGGTAACTTCTGTTCAGTAAATTCAAAACTCTCTTCAATGGGATCTCTGTTTAGCAGGCTGTGGTACACAAGTACTCTTGGTAATGCAGTTGCAGCAATTAGGTCTGGAACCATCTGAAGTTGCCACTTGTTTTTTAATACTCAAACACTTTGGTCAATCTTTACCGTGTAGGAACTTGGCACACCGTTATAGGCCACAGCTGGTATTTCCAAGTTCTCTTACTCATCCAATTTTATCATGAATTTATTCCTAAAAGTAAAATTGAGTAATCCTGGGGCCCCCTCCTCTCCCCCCACAAAAGCTTGAACTCTCTAATTTTGCTTTTCTTAGCTTCGTCTCCATTACCTCATCACATTTCCTTCTGGGTTTTTCTCTTTAAATCTTCACTCCTGATTTAAGGAACACCTAAAAATTTCTAAAGGAGGTGAAAATTTGTTTGTAGTTAATATAATCTTATTGATAAAAAGGTTGACTTTCTTGATTTGTTTTGGCCATGCAAAAGTAGTCCATGAATAACAAGCCCACAGTTTGAAAATTCTTTTCACAGTGCTTCGGCAGAAATTCCAAACTGACCCCATGCTGCCCCAGGAAATACAAAGCTCTTACAGGTTATCTGTTACGATATTATTTGTTATGATACCTCTCCCTGATGTGCTGATTCTTACCATAGCAACAGCATGTGGAAAAGAATATTGAAAATCAAAAAGCATCCAAAACATCCTATGAAAACGGGTCACATACTGCCATGACATATTATTATAATTTTTTTTTTGCTAGATCAATAGTTCATTTTTTAATAAGAAAATCTGGTGTGTATTTTTTTTAATAACAGCATCATAAACAACACTTCTGTGTGCATTGCTGCATTCTTTTCAGCCAGCATAAACATCCTGGTTTCCTGAATAGAGTTAGTGGAAAGGACTCCAGGCTTCTTCCCAGCCCCAATCTTTGTGCATGCACACGCTGGCAGTCTATTTCCCTACACAGATCTTGAATCCCTTCCACACCCAGGTCTGCAGGACAAATATGACTCAGAGCTTACTCCTACAAACACTCAAATGAGAAACTGCAGCCCCCTAGGTTAAATGGGACAAATCTAGCGAGTTATTCGCTCATGTAGGTATACATAAATCTTAACACTGTGTTACACACCCTTTTCCGTGAAGAGGAGGTCTACACCAGGATTAAAGGTTGCTCACTACTGATGGACTAACAACTTGCAGATAACATGCATAGTCATTCTGCAGGGGAGGAAAATGTCAACAAGCCCAGGAGAAAACAGAAAGGAGCGTCTGGTGTTGAGCAGCTGATATGAGTTACAGTTCCAGCTGCTTCATTCACTGTGGGATTTTTCTCTTTGAGATAGTGCTTATTGTAGTATTATTGTAGCATTGTCACATTAGATATGACTTATTGTGATATTATTAAATATCTAATAAATAATAGAATTGTATCTTATGAGTCCATACTAATCTTCCAACAGAAGATTAATGACAAGTAATATAGGAAGGTGGTTTTTTTTTTAAATGACAAATGTAATAATTCCACATTAGGTAAATACTAACCTGACTATATAACATGGTAATGTATAAAACAGTTTGTATAGACCTGAACTTGATAAAGACAGTGACAGTCATATTGATCTAACTATAAAGCATTCACCCTTCCTTGTGAAATGTTGGTTAAAATATTTCACACATGGGGGCAATGACTTCAAAGTTGCAAATGATTTAAAAGCTTCAATATCACGACTTTACTCCTTGGTTTTTGAGAAAATACAGAAAAAAACAACTGAAAATAGAATGAACAAATACAATAGCATAGCATAGTGCAGCGTAGCATAGCATAGAATATTCCAGTTGGAAGGGACCTACAGTGATCATCTAGTCCAACTCCCTGACCAATTCAGGGCTGACCAAAAGTTAAAGTGTGTTATTAAGGGCATTGGTCAAAAGCCTTTTAAACGCTGACAGGCTTGGGGCATCAACCACCTCCCTAGGAAGCCTCTTCCAGTGTTTGAACACCCTCTCGGTAAAGAAATGCTTCCTCCTATGTAGTCTGAATCTCCCCTCGTGCACTTTTCAACCATTCCCACATGTCCTGTCACTGGATGCAAGGGAGAAGAGATCAGCACCTCCCTCTCCACATCCCCTCCTCAGGAAGCTGTAGAGAGCAACGAGGTCGCCCCTCAGCCTCCTTTTCTCCAGACTAGACAAGCCCAAAGTCCTCAGCCGCTCCTCATAGGACGTTCCTCCCAGCCCTTTCACCAGCTTTGTTGCCTTCCTCTGGGTGCATTCAAGGACCTTCACACCCTTCTTAAATTGCGGGGCCCAGAACTGCTCATAGTACTCAAGGTGAGGCCGCACCAACGTTGATGCCCTTCACTTTTCAAAATAAAGCCATTTCAAGTAAATTCTTGAAACGTAAAAAGGCCAGCCACTTGTATTTCCTGTCCATTGTTTATATTATACATCAAGGAACAAAAATAAATATACAAGTTCGTTTTCCCAGTAATTTTAAAATTAGAAAATGCGTCCAGAATCAATACTTACTAATTTCCAGCTTCGCAAATGAAGTACAAGTGGTAAATCCACATGAAAACCAATGCATTCTTGATTAGGACTATTAGATAGTCTGATTTGAAAATAATTTTGCTTAGAGCATAATGGCTACCTCCTATTTGAAAGATTAATGCTTAGAATGTTGTATCTGTTTAAATACTACAGTATCAACTCTCACCAATTGAAATTTAATCTAAAGGAAAAACAGGATTTTTTTTCAAACTATAAACAAGGGTTCCTTCTGTCTTACTTGAACTATTTATAGCACAAAACCAGAACCAAGCCAAATGAAAATGAGTCTGCAAAAAACCCATAGAGCATTATGCACTGAAGACCAAATCTACCCCCAAAGAGAAATGCAGGTAGGGTACTTGAGATATCACTCGCTCTCTGAAGGTCAAGACTGAAGACTGGTTTAAGCTTAGTCATCACATGAATGAGGAGCATGACCAGAACCCTGTTGTGTTTAATTTTACACCATTGTCTATCCTCCTCAAAAATTTAGGAGTCTTCACCAGAGCTGAACTCTGTCGGGCAAGAACCGCTTTTTAAGCCTAGCACAGGAAGACAGTGAGCAGGACTGCTCCATACTTTGGGGCAGTAACCACTATGCAGACAAAGCCATTGCAGTCCAAGTACAAGTCTAGACCAAGAAAAAGTAATATAAGCCATGAACATATTTAAGGGGAAAAGAAACCAGGATACTGAAACTGTCTCCAAATGGTAGTATGGGAACTAAAAAAATAATCCCGGCATAGTTGTAAGAAAGAGTTTGATCAGTACATGAAAGGAATTATATGATAGCTTGGCTGCAAGAGCAAGGGACTGAACTGGATAACCCAGAAGAATCAGTCATATCTTCTTATGAGTATGCAATTCTCCATAGGTATGCTTAAAGGGAGAAAAAGAAGCATTTTAAAAATATGTTACGAAAAGACACCAGAACCCATAGAACATGATCAAAGTAAAATCTAAGATCATCAGCTAGCACTTGTGATTTCTTAGAATTTTAAAATATTTTATTTAAATAAGTTAGCTAAGATTTTTTAAAAATACATCTTTTATTCTAGTCTAGACAGCATGACATCATCTGCCAGCATCTTATTTCTCACAGGGATTGGTAAACTGTTCTTGTTCAACCCTTTCCTTCAAAGACTGGAATCCATAATATGTTTTTGTGTGTGTGTGTATGTGTGTGTATTTGTGCATAATCTAACTTCCCCATTTAATATTTAAAAAAAAAAAAATCATTAAGAAGATAGTCAATAAGAGCTAAGAGATTTGTATTTCAGTTATTACGAAACATATTCCAATCTTTGCCTCCTTTTCTCTGAAGGCATTTTATTCTGAATTTCTTTTTATTTTTCTATATCATTTGTTCATATTCCAAGAGAAACTTGAAGCATACTCTACCATTTAAAAGCAAGCCTAACACATGCTGCACATGTATCACACATTGCAGGTGCAACTAGGAGGCAAAAAGAGGCAGAAAGATGTTTTGATTGGGAGCCATAAATAGTGGATTAGTAAAAAGTGGTATAAGTCAGCATGAAATATGCTGGGGCCCAGGAAGGAGATGCACATGAAGGTAGTGAGAGGGAAGTGTAGAGCTACCGGTAGGACTGCTGAGCACTGAACTTTATCATTCATGATCCAATGAGGTGAAGTAAACCTCAGGTCGCAGTCACTGCTCTGCTCAGCAGGCGTCATGGGGGACAGGGTAGCCACTCTTGAGGGGTATGGTACTCCTGGAGCCTCTGCCGCCCTGCCTCTCTGCAAGCTGTCCCGGGGGAAAAAAGATACACTTGATCATGTAATTAAAGACTGCATCAGCAGGCGTGCCTGTGGATGCTGAATTAAATACACAGGCAACATAACTACCATCTTTTTGTAAATTTTAACTGCTTGATTTTGCATCCTAAGTGTTTTGAGCATCTTTTTTCTTCTGCATGTGGCCGTCTAAACAGCTCACTATAAACACTGTCCCAGGAGGCTTCTTCTTTCCTTTGTGTTACCACTCCAAGTCTTCCTAGCCAGCCTCTCTTCTAAATAATTTCTAACTCAGAATCTCACCGGGACTTTCAGACCAAGAGCACAGATCCATCATCAGTGTAAGTCAATTTTATGCTGCCCTTTTGTATGTCCGCCCCCCGCCCCTCCCNGCTTTAATGTTAATATGAGCATTTAGTCAGCTGGATCAAGGATCTGATCTGGATGAATTTTTCTTTTTTTCATATTACCAGTTGCAGCACATCATTTGGATGAAGGAAGGAGGACTGTGCAGGACTCTCCTTGAAGAAGCAGCTGGAATTCAGATCAACTTAAGCTGATCTTGAAACTATACTTTAAACTGACAGTGTGCAACTCCCTTTCAGCCTGTCTTTTCACCTTCTATCATTAGTTGTGCTGCCTTTCTTCCAATCCAGCCTCCATCTCTGATATTTGTCTTGTGCTTTTTATCTCTCACATTCTGTTAAATCTTACTAGTTCAGTCTCTGTGCTATGCCTTTCCCTCTTCCATCTTCTCAAGGACTCCCTCACTCTCACTTTTTTGCATTTTTGCTTATACATGTACTTTGTTACCTTTTGCTAAATCTTTTCCTCGATTACAGCTACTTTACTATCCCTGATTCTGCCTCCCATCGCTTACATCTCTAGGCTGCACATATAGGTGTCACACACAAGCAAAATCTGAGTGAGAGTGCAAATTTAGAAGTTGCTTTTAAGATTTTGGCCTTGAAGATCTAGCCTGAGTTTGCGTTTGCAATATGCACTGGAAAGATCTCAGAGGAGTGGATGATCTGATAATATCCATATGGCACTGCAGATTTTACCTTCAGAGTTGAAAGAATCACAAAACCCTCCCCTTCCCAGATTCTTCCACATTGCCAGGCAGGGGAATCCTGCCAATCCCAAATGCTAATACAAGAACCGATCCACACTCAAAAAGTGTAAGGAGTCTTAAAACCAAGCCGGTGGCTAGGAGCAGTCAAACCTACAATTCTTTTCTAGTATCTACCCCACATTACCACTGAAAGCTAACTATAAAAAGAAAAGAGAAGGAAAATAAATCATCCTCTCCTCATTGCTCATTTTACTATTACTGCTGCTTAATTTCTTTTCTGTGTACTGCAAAACCCAAGGAGGGGTTTCTGTGATGACTAGTTAGTAGATGTCTGTAACGAAGGAGCACAGACTGGTTTGGGTTAGAATGGACCTTTAAAGTCCAAGCCCCCTACCATGGGCAGGGACATCTTTCACTAGACCATGGGTTGCTCAAAGCCCCATCCAGCCTGACCTTGAACACGTCCAATAACGGGATATCCACAACTTCTCTGGGCAGCCTGTTCCAATGTCTCACCAGTCTCTCATCTCTGACATGTAAAGAATTGCCTATGAAGTATTTATCTGCTTCTAGAATTCAGAAAGTATTTTTATATCAGGTGAAAATCCAAACATAGGAAAACAATTTCTTGCACATATATGGACATCCAGAAACATACAGCTAAAACATTAAATTTGAACTATCATATACAATTAACATATTTTAAATGTTCCTATATTTAACATGTTCTTTATTTAGAGCTGAGATTTTAGAAAGGACTTTCAATTTGTTTCATCCTGCCACAAAATTGAGCAGTGACGCGTTGCAGCAATCAAGCGAAAGTGCCAAGGAGTTTTGGTCTAGTGATGCAGACTGCCTGGAACACGAGCCATCTCATACAAGATAAACTTCTCTGAGGAAATAATAATCATAATGATACTTCACACCTTCCCTGTTGTCACTGTCCTATGAGCCTGTTTCTGAGTGTCTTGCTTAGGCAAGCAATCCCACTGAAGTCGAGGACCTATTTAACACGAACAGGAATTGCTGAATTTAGCCTTAACTATACTATCCCATTTTACAGGTAGGAAAAGCATCACACAAGTCTCACATTCAGTGTCACTTTAGGAGATGTTTGTCAGAGCTGCAACGAGAACTCCCAAGACACAGACAATGCCTCTGTAATGGTAAAGTGCAAGATAAGCCTTAATTTTGAATTTCCATATTTTTCTAGTCTAAATCGTTCCCCATTCATTACTATATGCTTTTCAAAAGGTACACAAATGAAACAGAACACATTTCTCCATTGGTATCACAACAGGAGAAGGAACCATTTGCATTCTTATTTAAATACAAGTATTACACTTGTGAAATTCTCCCTTTCTGCTCCTGTTACAGCCTCTACTGGACTACATAAATTTAATCAGGATTCTGCCCTGCTGGTAGGCCACTGGGACTTTGTCACATACAGAAACATCCCTTAAGTCCAAGGAAGCTTAGAAGTACATCATGACCACATGCTGACTTCACCTCCAGAAAGACAGACTTTTTTTGCTTTTCCTGAAGGATTTTCCAAGCTCACCTCAGGGCCCTATTTACTTCCCAGCTGATGCTCCCTGTCTTTCACCACGTTGTCACTGAGTATTGGTCTATCTCTACCCAGATTACTGAAGCAGCCGTCATGACCTAAAGGTATTGCCCCACATTGCTAAGGCTGGCTTGTAGATGTTTTATACTGAATTCACCCAGGTGAAAGGTGGCACTGGTATGACTGATAAGGGAAGAGCTCAAATAACTCTACCATTTTGACTTGCTTAAATTTTTCATACTTTCACTGCAGATTAAAAAAAAAAAATCTTTATGGGAGCTCCAGATGACTAATTATAACAGATATTGTTGTATGCAAAGTGCCAGTAAGTTTGAAAAAGACCTTGCCACTATATATGTCATTTATATTAATGAAAGTATGATAACATCCAGTCATTAAGAGGGCTAAGTTGTCATCACACCTCAGTGGCCTACCCTAAAACCTCGTTATGAAACTAAACATTTTTCTAAATGTGTACAGAAGAGACTGTCTAAAATTAATAATAATTCCTTTAGTAACTAATTTTAAGGAAACTAAGAGGCAAATGTTAATCAAATAAGGCGTAGTCCTGAAGCATCCACATCCCCCCAAAACAAATGAAAGAACAAATTAAGGATTTTATCTATCATTTACAGAAGATAAGGATTTTGCTTCCTTATAACCTATTAAGCATCTACAGCATTTAAATATATCTAATGCATAGATGAGAAAGTCACAGATGTTGCAAAGTAAACAGATCTGTAATCAAAACAACTGGATCCATACACCCTGTTAGCAGAAATCAATACTGCGTTATATATTTTGCCCTATAAACAAAGCTTACATTTTGTTACTGATACCACCGCAGCGCTGGAATAGGTACTCAGTGACAAGCATGGAGTTACAGTAGTGGATCAAATTGGAGAAACTGGTAGCACCCCACTTTAATCAGGAATGAACTGAGCCGCTCCAAACAGATCCCACTGGACAAGAGTGGTCATGGGGAATTACTAATACCTAGTCTCATTTTCAATGTGGAATAGCGTTTAAAAATGTGTCTCCTCTCATATGAAGTACGAAATCTCACATTGGTGTCAAGCAAATTCTAAACGTTTTACCTACACCACCACAGCTATTCTTGCATTTGGTTGGAGTGGGTAGAGCTGTCACGCTGTGTTGTCCAAACTTAACAATAACATTATTTTTCTCCTTCCCACAAACTCTTTCTCCACACAAAGCAGCCTCCAGCCTACACAGGCAAGTAGGGTATAATAGCTGGGTGCAAATCCAGGGAAAACTGGTGTAAACCAACACATGCCACAAAGAAGAAACACTGTAGCTGGAGACTCCACTCCACAGTTATTTTCCGTTTGGCCTCCTACAAATACTTGGCACCAGAGAGCTGTTAGCGCTACCAGACTCTACTAAAGTCTTCCATATCTACTCTAATACAAAGGGAAAACCAAGCAGATCACTGAATGCAGACCGCAAGACAGAGGAGTTTAATACTGCTAAGGGTGAGGAAGCAACTCGCCCTTTTCCCCCTGCAGCATACAGCCACTCCAGCACCAGACAGATACTCGGCTTTCCCCGAGAGCCACGCTCTTCCCTTCCCTGCCATGCCCAAACACTTGTTACCCCCGACACTCATCCACGTTCACTAAGACTGGGAAGGTAACTGCTTGTCGCTCTGTTCAGCGCCTGGCTCTTCCGAGTTACACATGCTTCCCAGGAGGAAAATAACTAATTTTCTTCTATGTGTAAGCAAGTACAGCAGGAAAAAAAAAAATCCATTTTATTACAAAAAAGTCTATTTCTAGCAGACAAAATGCAAATAAAGTCAGCTTTGCATAAAGTAACCTCATTCATCTGAACACTTTGAAATTAAAAATATACACTCAGTTCGAAACACGCACACAGTACCATTTAAAACTAAAAGAAAAACTAAAGAAAGAGGGATTTGCAAAGAAAAATGGATTCATTCGTTTTCAGATTAATTGTGCTACTGCTTTTTAATGTATATTGTGATTGCATTCTGACCGGATATAGATAATACCACTGCACCCCATCCCCAAAAATCCCAGGCAGCACTGTGATAGTTTTCATTTCCTTCTTTAAAAATGTAAGAAAATCCGGGATCAATATAGCTTCCTCAATAAGTACGTCCAAACAAAAGAGCAATTTTGCCCTGCAACAAAATGCTACTGAAACTGATGAGTGGCTGTAGTTTAGAACAAGACAAAATATACACTTTCTTCATTGGTGGAAGCATCACACCCACCGAATAAAAACTCCTTGGACTAAGTACTTTAGACTGATATTGCAGAATAAGGAAGTGTGATAATAACAGAAAATCATTTCAGTTGGCTAACAGTAGAGAGAAACCCCACCTTCTTTTATAGCAATAAGCTCCACAAAGTCAGAGTGACTCCTGAACTCTCCCTCCATTACTTTCTTTATAGCAGTTCACAGCTTTCTAAGGCTTGTTTCAAGAGCTAAAAAAGGCTTTAGAGGTGAATAAATCCAAGGTTTGAGGTTTTATCCAAGCCCCAAATCATAAATTAAAGCGACGTTTAATCTAGTTTAGTACGTTACAGAATAACCTAAGTGTTGGTGTGCTGACGTTCATGTCAATAGGAGCAGCCACCAGATGAAACTCAACGTTAACCTTGCTTCAGCATTTTCATATCCAGCTGAAAGCACTCTGGTCTTTCAGTTGTTCCGGTTAAAAAAACACGACTTGATCTTTTTTTTTTTTTTTTGCACAAACATTCCATCCATTTTTTTCCTTCGCCAACGTTTACAGCTAATCAACTGGCATAAGGAACTTAGTGCATTGATTTGTGAAGCGAACACTGCTTTTTCACAGACAGCTAAAGGATACTAAGAGAATTCTCTTTAAAAGCCCACGAGAAAAAACAGTGCTAAAAGTTTTCAATTTCCTGACAAATTTTAGCGTTGCTGTGGTAAAAGAAAACACTTACTTGTAAACATACTATATGCACCCAATGTAAAATCTAAACAAACTGAGACATTACAGATCTGTTGGCAACTGTATCCTTTGGAAATATCCTAAATGCTGACACGTTGAGGTAAAAACCCCTGACGAGCGCTGAACACAACTCCTAGTGACTTCAGTAGGAGTTGTGGATATTTCAGCCTTCTCTGGATTAAAAACGAGGAGGCATGATTTTTATCAACAGAACAAGAGCTCTCCTCTCATATGTGATTTTAACAGCAAACTCTGTCAAATCAGAAAAATCGTATCACGTCGCAGTGCTTACCAAGAAAACGTGTTTAGCCAGTAGTCAGGGTTCAGCAGAGCAGCAGCTGGCAAGCTAACACGCATCACCCTTATTTATTTATTTAAACTGCTAGTGCACTGTGTTGGTTTCCCATCTCTTTTTCTCACTCCTGCATAGCTTCAGGGACGATGTACAAAGCCCATCAGGTGTTTCTCCCCTCGCTGTTACCAAGCACGAGGAATGGCACAACTCACTCAAAGCATGCTTCCTGCTTTCCCAACGGCAGCCGGCCACAGCAGAAAAAAAAAAAAAATAAATCCCAAGGCAAACTTGTGTAAAATATTTTAATTTAGGCTAACAAGAAAAAGAAATGATGAAACGACTCTTGATAGAACAAGGCTGCTTCCATGACTGCTCATTTCTGTTGAACGACATCTACAGAGCATGTGGAAGGGCAGGTTATTTTCGAATTGCATTAACAAGACAGGCGACATTAATGTTCCTGTATCTGTACAGCATGAAGGCCCCCAAACACAGATGATAGCAGCCTTTCTAGTGCATTTGTAAACTTTTAGATGCAAGAAATTATTCAGCCTGTTTGAAAACTATGTATACAAAATGCTCTTTCACGTACTTTGGATCCACTAGATTTCATAAACAAACGCAAGTTTCACAGTCAGACAAGTGTAACAATTACAAGTATAATAATTAGCTCTGAATATTTGAAACTGTGTATTATTGTGAAGCCAGTTTTCCTTCCAAGTTCTCAAGCAAAATCACCTGCTTGTTTTGAAACAAACAAAGGAGATGTGAAAAATCTATGAAAAAGAGCTAGGGGTTGTTCTTTTGCTTTATATTAAGTGACACTTTGCAAATGGCACCCTGCAAGTTATGCCTTAACTCCTTGTCAAAATGCAACTAAAATCTATATTACCCTACTTCACGCACATAAGTAAAATACATAGTTGAAAGCACTGGGGGGAAAGTCTGGGGGAAATCCATGAAAAGGATAAATTACTTGATCGCCTCTGAATAATAAATCCTTCCCCAGCAGATTTATAACAGACTGTTTTACCGTAGAAACACATTTCTGTGGTCAGTAGGAACAGTTAGCTGAAGAAAGAAAAACAGTCTAAACCAACTTTGGAATTGGGAAGTAAACCAGGCTGCAACACTTCTGCTGGCTGGCCAAATTAATAATATTTCCTCTCTCTTTTTCTCACTGAACACTAATAAGTGACAGCAAATGATCCATTTGCTCTGGATCACAATGCTATTCTCCCCACTTATCCCTGGAACAACACTGTCTCGGGCTGCTGGAGGAACAGAAACGCTATCAATTTGCGTTAGCCCTAAAGTTTTCCCTCTCGTCACTCCTCTACTGAGAAGCCAGGAGAGGAATGAGAGCCATCACCTTGAAGGTGCCAGTAATGATCTATGGAAAGATGTCCTGGAGCACAAGGGACCGAACTCTGTGGCGAGCTCTGTAGCTTTCCTGCATCCCTGACCGATTTCTCCATCAGCAGTCTCTGCCGTGCCGCTCGCTCTATGTACAGTGGCTGTTTGGAAGCTGTATCACTCACCATCCCATAAACACAAAATACAAATGCACTTCATACATACACACACACACACAAACCCACACGCTCAAGACACATGTGCACACGCACACTCGCTCCCCCCCGATATCACATGCGATTCTTTCCAAGTCCCCTGTGTGTTGCTTAAAAACAGAAACCAAGCGCGCACACACACACACAAAACCAAACCCAAAGCAAAACAAAACAAAACAAAAAAAACCCAACCAAACAAAAAACCACCCCAAAACCCAACAAAACAC
>VZSZ01007132.1:244651-298000 GCA_013398815.1 Ibidorhyncha struthersii
AGCCCCGCGCACGGCACCCGTGGGGTAAAGGGATTTCGGGTCTGGGAAGCAAAACTTGAAAGGCGGTCGGCGTTTTGTTAGCTGGATGCCGCACGTCAGTGGCACACGAACCCGGCTCGGTGCCATCGAGAAAAGCGCCGGCAACAAGCAGGGAGGCTGGGGACTGTACTTATTTTCATTAAAAGTAGTAAAACTGCATCCAGCCTTGTCTTTAATGCTGGAGCGTGGCTCACACGAGAGCGGCGCCAGCAGATGATGGTCGCGCTGGATCCACATGGAAGCGACTCGCAGCATTTTGTTGCTGAGGACTGTCAGAGGGTCACATTTGTCTTAAACGGCTGACGAAATCCAGCAAACGTTTAGATGTTACAGAAGCGAGCTTTTACCCGGCTTATCACTGCCAGAAATTCTCTGCAACTAAAAAGAAATCCTGTGAAAGTTGGTTTTAAGCAGATAAATATAAACATTTTTGTCACCTTGTTAGATTTTCATTGTCTAGGTTGAAAGAAGTCGAAAAATATTGGAGAATTTAAGTGCAGAGAAATAAACGAGCTTTTAAAAAGCATTTGATTTCTATCTACAGTGCTATTAACATCCGTAAGTAAACATCTCTGTTTATGACTTGTGATTTTGAATTGGCGTTGTCCCATAAAAGATGAGAGCAAATGCAGGCCAAGCTGTTGGATCCACGACTTGCAACTGGTATACAAGCTGTGCTTCAGCATCCCTGTTACACTGAGATGAGCAGAAGTGCATATAGTAAATAGTAGAAGGATATGCTCCAGCATGTAAACTGATGCTAAGAAAGACTCTTACTCAAACTAGTATCGTTTGTTGATACCTGGCAGTAGATGAAGCCATCTGGAATGAGAGTTGTGGAGGTACCGGGGTATGTAATGGTTACTCTTAAATACTGGCCTTGGTACCCACAGCGAGGACGGTGTACGAACCAGCTGTCCACGTGGGGACTGCGGGTAGCCTCGCTCAACACATCATGACAGCCAAACCTCCTGATACAGTACAGCCTGTGTAATATCGCGGGGGGTGTGTGTGGAGAGCTCATTTCATTCTTCTGTTGAGAGTGGCTCTGGTTTTGCAGGTGCCTTTGGAGCACTCCCACAGGGGCACTCAGAAACACACCAGTTATTTCTGTGATCTGGCTTCCCAGTCACCGTAAGTTGAAATAGAGGAGCGGGTGACATATTTTGAACCCAAGGCTGGGTTGGAACCAGAATATCTTTGCTAAATTAATCATGCATTAGAAAAAGACATTCTCAGAACTGAACGACAATTTCATTATCCTGTATTTGAACTCTTTTTCCTCCTCCAAAGAGGTGCTTCTTACAGGTTTACAGCAGAGGAACTGGAGAAATAATGAGCTTTCCAGATCTCTCATATGAAGTAGAAATAAGAGGATGTAGTTCCTTTAGTGATCTTCTAACAGGAGTCAGAGGAAGAAGATCCTCTTCTGTCTTGGTGCGGGCTCAGCTTCTGCCTGCTTCTTCTCCGGTTTCTTCTGTGAATCAAATTGTTCAGCAGTCTAATGACTGAACTCAGGAGTTTACAGGATTTGGATCATTTCTCTCTTTTTTTAAAAAATAAATATATACAAAATTATTCACAGCCATACAAAGGGGAGTAAAGACATAGGAAATAAACTCTGTGTTTCTCGGAGCCTTGATTTCTGCTGTAACTAAGTTGGGGAAATGTTTTATACATTAAAGTGGGGGTAATGTTTTATACATTATGTTATTAAATATTTTCTTTAATTTCAGTTCATTTTCAAGAAACTGCATCTCACTTAACATGTATTTACATGAACTCTCATTGGCTTCTAATATTTATGAATAATTTTGCACTGTTGCAGAAGTGCCAATTTACTGTAAAACACAGGTCCATCCAGTATGCAGTGCGAGGCTCTGACCATTACCCTGAGCCACTCTATGCCCACTAATATAAGAGCAGGTTTTAGTGTCAGTTAAAACTCTGTGGCCTTACTGACTTTGCCAAATTTGCACAGACCTATTATTTTTAATTCCACTTCTCCAGAAAAAAAAAAACACTTTGATGAATGGCTTTATAGTTGGATTATGAAAAGCACACACACTGGTGGTATTCGGGAACACCTAAACACAAAATGCTTGAATGTCAGCATATCTTTTTGAAATGTACGTTTCAGTTGCCATGTCAAAGGATCTGCATATTTGATGTCTGATTTACAAGCTTAAGTTGGCACTCAAGTCATTTGCATGCTGGGAAACAGTCAGTTTTACAGCTTGAATGTCCATTTAAATGGATGGAAATCATGACAAGGGTTAAAATCAGAGATTTTTATTATGTAAAGAGCTCCTGTAGAAATCCTTTTTCCAGAAGACAGTATACATACATTATAGATAATTGTCTAAATTGATCAAAACCCAAAGGTAGTCAGAAAGGTTATTGAGAGAACAAGACAGAGCATCTAAACTGACATAAACAAAATCATTCCTCACAGGTCATTACATTGCTTCAGGGTGTCACTGTTGCTGCAAACAGTTAATGTTGGGAAGCTTTCCTCCAGTTTTCATTCAGGCAGTCCAAAGGAAGACATATTTTGTGTTTGGTTCATTATGAAACACACAAATCATGTACGCTGACAGTGCAGCAAAGTAATCTTTGAGGCAAAGAGATAAAAACTTCACTTTGGTTAATACATTCAATGTCCTTATACTGCTGAGAGATATGAACGAGGTCACCGTGAGCCCTTGTCTGCCAGGAGTATCTTTAAAATTTCTGCTGCAGGGTAGACCCAGCCGAAGAGCAACCTGCTTCCCTCTGAATGTGGTGGAGATGTCCGCAGATCTCCACTGCTGCTCAATATCGTTCCCCCAAAGCCATGCTCTAGCCAACATGAGGCGATCCTTTGGTGCTGCCTCACCTTGAGTACTATGAGCAGTTCTGGGCCCCACAATTTAAGAAGGGTGTGAAGGTCCTTGAATGCACCCAGAGGAGGGCAACAAAGCTGGTGAAAGGGCTGGGAGGAACGTCCTATGAGGAGCGGCTGAGGACTTTGGGCTTGTCTAGTCTGGAGAAAAGGAGGCTGAGGGGCGACCTCGTTGCTCTCTACAGCTTCCTGAGGAGGGGATGTGGAGAGGGAGGTGCTGATCTCATCTCCCTTGCATCCAGTGACAGGACACGTGGGAATGGTTGAAAAGTGCACGAGGAGAGGTTCAGACTAGATAGGAGGAAGCATTTCTTTACCGAGAGGGTGTTCAAACACTGGAAGAGGCTTCCTAGGGAGGTGGTTGATGCCCCAAGCCTGTCAGCGTTTAAATGCTTTTGAACAATGCCCTTAATAACATGCTTTAACTTTTGGTCAGCCCTGAATTGGTCAGGGAGTTGGACTAGATGATCACTGTAGGTCCCTTCCAACTGAAATATCCCCTCCCGTCCCCTTCCCTCCCCTTCCACTTTTACCCAGGTAGGGACATAGTGAAGAAATTCTCACAAAACCACCAAGCATCAATGGAATGGAGCATGTTAGCAATATGTCTGAAAGAGGCATGACGCCAGTCTTTCTGTCCTCGCTAGTGATACATGCAGGTGCTGGTTTTATTAGTGTAAGTTTGAAAATTAATTTCAGGCCAATAAGTAGATTTTCCTAATAATATTATCTCACACAAATTTAAATATATTTGTTATTTTAATCCATTTGAGATCCTCTGAGTGTCCTTCTTGTCTAGGCTGTTGTCTGCTTCACCTGAAAATGGTGAAGTCCATGAGTCATGCCCAGGTATGATGGGAGTCCACTCACCACTCCCAAGAATGTTATGGGTATTCTTGGGAACTTTTCAAAGAGCATGTCAAAACTTTCATTTAATATAGATTCTCAAATTTAATATGGATGTCCAAGCAATAAATAGCACTTCAAGATGTTTGGGAACTCCCCAGAGGTCACAGATATGTTGATTACTTCATACTATGCCCTTTAAGAAATGATCTCCTCGTTACCTACTGCTGGGTAAGGGGTGTAGCTGTGCAACTTTATTTTCTGTTGTACAAACACGATAGAAACATATGTTCCATGGTTTATAGTAGTATGATTTACTACATTTGTGAAAGAAAGTATTTCACAAGTGTAGGATGTTAGAATTCCAAAAATGTGACTGGGAAATAAAAGAGCCTTTTGAATTGAAAAAATATCAAACAACACTGAAATGAAACACTTTAGATGAGATGACCAACCTGAATAATCCTATGATCTTATGTATTATTGATAGTTTTGTTCATATTTTTATGCATTTTGACAATTATTATCAAAGGCTTCTTTTAAAATGTTTTTTGTGTTTTACTAGCCTACAGGTGTTTAAAATGCTAAACGTTCCTAATACTGTGTGATGTTGAATGAGTTGTGTTTGTATTTGATTGCGGTTTGATGCAACTGTCAGGAATTTTAAATATCTAACTACATATTAATAGAAATATGACATGCATTATCATATTTTTCCTCTCAAATTATTAGCATTATGATAGATCTGGAAACAATTTTACATACCAACTTGAATTAACATAAACCAGGCTAATAATGAGCACTTGTGAGCAAATCTTTTGTTCCAGGCTGAGGCAGAGCAGCTGAGCTGGAAACCAGGCAGACAAATGATGGAGTTATGGAGGGAAATCCCTTCTCCTTCAGCAGGGAAGTAGCTGTTATCTTAATAGGAAAGTTTCTACCCTTTATCAGAGGAAATGCCTGTTGTGATCACTAGTCCAGAGTCACAGTTGTATTTAAGTGTCTGCTTCCTGTCAAAACTGCTCCAAGTATTAAGTATTAAGGATTACTTGTGATATCTTGGCTTGTGAGGGGTTTCGTGGAGGGATGTCATAACTAACTTTATCAACATTCATTTATACTGCAGCCACTTAGGTCGTGAGTAGTCGTTTCTGGGATAAATTGGTAAATATGTATCTCTAGATGACGGTGATGAGCACTTTTGTTTTTTTTTTTTACAGTTAATTGATTTGTACTATTGAGTAACAGCATCAGCCTATTCCTTGCATCCTTCCAAGGATGTCGCACAGGCCAAGACTGATGGACTTTTGTGAAAGCCGTATTACTCCAGGTTTGTTCACTTTCTACATTTCAACGCAAACTTGCCAGAAGCTATGCAAAGTGACTTGTTTCCTGCCACTGAATGTACTTCTTCCAGAAAACAATCAACAAGTTCTCAAAATGACATTCCACTTCCACGATTTCTGAAATTACAATTGCATTTTAAAAAGTAAGCATGCTTCTTATTTTGGTACCTGACACCGTACATACAAGGCTGACCTCTACGAGCTTTTTCCAATGCATGAGAATGACACTAGCTCATCCCCCATACTATTAGTTTATTTATTAAACTTTGGTAGGCTATCTGTTCAGACTTATTGGTAATTCTTATCTGACCAAGAAGATTACTGACAGGTTCATCCATTTTAAAAGGAGACTCGAATGGATTTCTCATTTGGCTGTCAGTCCGTGTTCTTCATTTGTCAGAAAAAAAGTCGAAGTTCGCTCTTCATTTGTCAAGTCTGTCTTTCCCATCATATACAGTAGGTCAGAGATTACAACTCATCTCAAGTACTTATAGCACAATAAGAATAGGATTGCTTGACTTTGAAAGACATGTACAGTAGCTCATAGCAAGTGTAACAGGACACCATTGGCAGGATCAAGACAATAAAATAGAACAGCAAAAAGTTGCAGATTTCTGCCCCACTCACAGGTGCACAAGCTTTCTCTACTGTGCGTGTAAAAAAACTATCAGCAAGGTTTTCTTAAGCGAGCAGTTGCTGTGGTTTATTAAATTCTGGTGAGCTTTTTAATTTTTGGCTTCCCAAGAATATTAATTAGTCAGGAGATAATATCTTTTTTATTTTTTATTATTATTATTTTTTGGTGTGGAAGCAATTCCTTAACTTCTAGAATAAAGCTAGGTTTTGTCGTGGGTAAGAAATATCCTAGAACTCAACAGACCAGGTGTCAAGGAGCAGCAAGGACCAGCGGCTCCCTCAAGGACAGGGAACAAGGAACCAAGGGGGATAACCCCTTTCCAACATTGCAGCACCCATCCCACAACACCCAAGTGAGGTGAACAAAACAGGCCTAGAAATCACGGTCAGATTCAAGCATGAGTCCAGATCATCAGGCAATTTTGCTGTGAAATCAACCTGCAAGTCAGGGAAAAGATCAAGTCCAGTGATTGCTAGGCAAGTCCATCATAGAATCATAGAATGGTTTAGGTTGGAAGGGACCTTAAGGATCATCTAGTTCCAATCCCCCTGCCATGGGCAGAGACACCTCACACTAGACCAGGTTGGTCAAAGCCCCGTCTAACTGGGCCTTGAACACCTCCAGGCATGGGACATCCACAGCTTCTCTGGGCAACCTGTTCCAGTGCCTCGCCACCCTCACAGTAAAGAAGTTCTTCCTAATATCTAATCTAAATCTACCCTCTTTCAGTTTAAATCAATTACCCCTTGTCCTATCATGACACTCCCTGATAAAGGAGAGTCTCAGAGACAGAGCAGGTCGGAGATTAAGCTGGAAGATTAGACTCCAGATCAGAACCATCCATGTCCAGGCATAGCTGGCTGAGCTCAAGACCAGCAGTCCTACAGCATATAAAAAAAAAAAAGATTGAGGGCACTGGGCTCATCTTAAAAAAGCGTCTGTGTCCATGGGCAGTGGTGTGGGTTGAGGCCGTGGGTGATACTGGTTAGTGCCAGTAAGGTTTATTAATGAATTCAGAGCCAAGAGGGGGTGGTGAAGTGATGGTGTAAGTAACAAAAGAAGTAGCTCTGCTTGCTTCTTTGTGTGTCTCTGTGCTAGCAGGAGAGGCCAAAGAAAAAGAGAGGAGGTGCAAGCTAGGTGCGTAGCAATAAGCCAGGCTGGAAATAAGAAAAGGAAAAACAAGGGGAAGGGGCATAATAAACTAGAGAAAAAGAAAACAAAAATAACCTAAGAGGTGTGAGAACTGGAAGGAGGAAAGAAAGGATGGCACAAAAAAGTAATGTAAGGAGAAAAAAATGGAGTTCCCATGAGAACAATATAGTTATAGAATACTAATTCTTTATGGAAATAAGGGGGAAAGCTGGAGTATATGTGTTTATTTTACCTATTTTGGGGACAGCTGGAGCTTTTTGCTTATGACTGTGCCAAAAAGGGAAAAGAAGATTTTGCTAAGTCATTATATTCCCATTCCTTGTTCTCTCCTTCAAGTTGCCTTCATTTTTTCTGTTACTTCTATTCTCCTTGGTGCAAGTGTTTCTACTTTCTGTGGGTGTCTGTAGGGTTTCCTGTGAAAAAAGCTATTTTTCCTTTTGTTTCTACCTTCTGTTTTTCTAACTTCTGTGCCAAGAATTTCCTATGGCCAAACTAGGATCAAGTCCATAGCTAACTGCATTTTGCTCTCTCTTTACTTAGGTATGTGTTTGGCTCACTGTTTACTCTATTGGGAAGGGGCTACTGACTTACAGCAGATCAGACTTTGAACTTGCTTGCAGTGATGTGAGTATGGTTTTTACACCAGAAGAACTTAGATCGGATCATCAATAATTGTTTCTAGTAATTTCTCAACCCGTCTGCTCAACTTCAGATGCTTCTTTTGGCTTAATGATGCCACTTCCCATTTCATGCATCTTCAGCTCTTCCATCATCAGTTCTTCTGATGTTTTTCTGTCAACCCAGATTTTCTCTCTCTCATTTTCTTCCTGCTTCCTAATCAGAGATTTAGACACAATTCTCATTGTCCTTGACAACCTTGGACCAATGAGCAATTTCACAAAATGAGAATCAATTGCAATATCATTTTATACTCCATCATTCAAAAGTGTATTTTAAGATAAATGTAAATTCTTATTACTCTATTGTGCTAAAATACCTGACAGCATCTTAATATTTTACATCATTGTACCTTTTTAGTGTTTCGTGATCTAAATCCAATTAATAAACAGAATATTAGGAAAAAATAGAAAACTTATCAAGTCCTTTACAACAGAACAAATTATTCCTAGCTCTGATCACACGATCACATATTCTTTTCGCACTGGATTTCACATTCAGCTCTCAAAATAATTGGACCTTTTCAAAATAATTGCACTGTATGAACAGAAACGTAACTTACCAGGACAAGTAAAGTGAAAACATAAAACAAAATAAAAATATCTTAATGGAACATACATATTACTTGATGGTTGTACACTTTATATAGTGTCCACTGCATGGCCAGTCACTTCTGACTATATTTGAAAAGACATAGCTATCTGTGAATTAATTAGAGTCAAATTCTGCTGTATTAAGTGTAGTTTACCCTTATGCTCATAAATCTGACCCATAATCTAATTTACTTGCACTCCTATATTTAAATTCATGCATGATCTGGCAGATTTGATAATCTAAGTTACCATAATGAATTTCTCCTTTCAGAAAATAATGCATGAAGCATCAGATTTCTGGAATTGACCTAAAAAGTTTAAATCAAGTATCATGTAAAGGTTGTCAGGAAAAACATGCTTTTTTATTTTTAAACTGACATGTAGAAGGTGTGTTACTATTTCTGGTATGTGATAACAAGAACAGACAGGACATAGTCCTTTAGTGTGGAAATGGGAGGCACATACTCCAGTTACTTTGATTTTAATAATAAGAAATTATATTTATTATTTGAAATTGTTAAATGTTGAGTGTTGAGCAGGGAATTTGCCAAATGGATTGAATTAGTGTATGTGTTTGTTTGTTTGTATTACTTGATTATGTCAACAAGGAAGGAGCAGATTCTTTTTGTGAATAATTTGAATCTTCTGTACTTCTGCTTCAACCAACAATGAAAATTGTTTTTGTTTTCCACCTGACATACCAAATTCCATCAATATTTCAAGAGTCTTTCCATCCTTTTCCCCATTCCACAAGAACCTTTATCCACCAATTTGACCTTCTTCAGAAGGTTCTTGCTGGCACTCAATACCAATTGTTTTCAGCTCAGCACAAACGTGCCTCAGGCAGATGAATCGGAAGTCCAGTGTCCTTTGAGACATGGACTGTCCTGGATCATTTAGGAGTGCTTCCAAGAGTCTCATTCATGCAAATACAGGTTTCCAACCATGTCCCAGACTTCTTCCACTGTGGCCCTGAGCCGGTGGCCTCTCCCAGGCCCAGGATGCCGGAGAACAGGGTGGGAGCAGCAGCTACCAGCAGCAGTGGTGAGCACTCCTTAATTTGCTTCAGGCGAGATCAGCTGGATTAGTGTAAACAGCTTAAATGCATTTTCCTTCTGGTGAGGTAGAGCCTGCTCCTATGAATTTTTCCACCTACAGATTACTGGCTGGAGCAACCTCTGACAGGGAGGCGTTGCTACACGGTGGGGGTTAGGGAGGGGCAGTTCACGTCTTCTCTGGCAAAGTGGGGTCTAAAGAGGAAGGTTACTCGTGAGTGAGTGAATACGTGTTGGTGCAGTGCACTTGTACAGACTTCTGTCTCCTACTCCTCTTACCTTAGACTGAACTAGGGCTCCTGAGTCTGCCTTGTGAGATTTTGACACCCAGATTCAGAGATGGTAAGCAGCAGGAAGCTCAACACAGCTTCAAAATCACCACAGGTAAAGGTAAACCATAATCAGCATTTCATCTACCAAATGTGATAAAACTTTGAAAATGTAATTGCCAATCATCTAGCCTGCCTTTAGTCCTTGCTCAGCAATTGGTAGGGGTATTTTTTTCTCTTGCTCTGTGTGAGGTAATAAGCAAGAGATGTTAGCTATCTCGTTTCTTTGGCAAAGTCAGTGGTGGGAAAACATCAAAAGCTCCTGAGAACATGCAACACCTCAGACTTGGATTTTGTAGAGTGACAATTTATTATCTGGAAGAACCCTTTGCGGAGTTTCTGAATACATACACGAAAACTATTGCTGGGGCAGGGGCTGGGGGGGAGGGAAGTTGTGAGGAAGCAATAGTGAAAAATTGATTTGAAGGTTTTCTCAAGACACAATTTTCCTATGAAGTTCACATGCTTTTCCATTTCCCATACACAGGAAATGTATTAATGGTATCAATGGAAAGAGTAGTGTTTGAGGTAGCTCTTTTACCACTTTAAAAACACCACCACCAAACAGCATAGGGAGCAATTCAGAATAGTTTCAGGAAAAAAAAAATAATAAAAATGCAGCTACTATTACAGAGCTGTACTATTACAAAGTAATAAAAATGTTCTACTGTTACAGAGCTTGTAGGGAGCCTTAGAAGTTTCTGGTTGGTCAATGGGTTATTGTTTTATGCAGAAATCCATAATATACTGTGCTGGTCTATTGGCACTTGGGTGCGGTAAGAAACATTTCTTTGTTAAAATCCTTGGCTCGAGGGGATTGATGGACAGCACATGGTGCCAGAGATAAAGGAGATTTTAAAAAAATGCCCACCCATAATAGTGAAGCTCTGGAGAACGGCACTTCACAGTATCTGTACGTAGGGGCTGTAAGGAGGAAGGCAGGTGGAGGTAGTTCTATTTCTGACAATAGCAAATTTTGAAGCAGCAATTTTTTTTCATAGTTTTCAGATATCCCAGACAGAAGAGGCAGACTGTGAAACTGTATTGCAGAAATCTGAGCAGTATTGTGTTCCATCTGAAAATGTATGAATACATACATAGAGAGATGCATTTTAGAAGAGATTACATAAAGGAGAGAAAAACATAGAGGACTTTTTGACTGATAGAAGACTGAAGAGCTAGGCTTGCAATTTTAAGTACCTGTATCTTGGATAAGATTACAGATCTTGAAAAGAGGAGGCACAGAATTAAGCTATGATTAAAGCAAACAGAATTTACTCAGCAAAAGAAGTAATGTAATACAAGCCTTTAATTTGTGGATGGTGCGCAGCCTGGACACGACATAAAATCCAGAACATTAAAGGAGTGGAGGGTTTAGCTAAAAGGCATGAAAAGCTCAGAGAGCGTTCACAAATAAATACCACAAAAGCAGCACAAGCTAAAAGCAAATGGGACATTTCTTATTTCTAACTGCAGTATAGGAGACCAATTAATGAGCTGTCAGAAACAGTTACTTCCCAACTGAAAGAAAAGCCATAGGTAGTAGAAGGTAAGGAAGTGAAATTCAAGGCTTAGGGAAGGAGAATTACCCCACTAAGGGAATTTGTTTTCTGAATGTGTGGGTAAATGAATTCGCTAAGATACAGATTTTAATAGTACATGGGAAACTTAATGTGCCTTCCTGTATTAAAAAGAGCTAATCCCTCAACCAGTGCCCGAGCTAGTTCTGAGAAAGGTATCCCACATGCCCTGTGATGTCTTTGTACAGTAGCAAACTGCTTTTTTTCTTCTTAATTTCTTTTTTTTTTCTTTCAGCAATAAAGTGGCTCAAGACCTGTGACCCTGAGTTGGTTTGATATGGGATGGTGGTCTTTGGCATAGGCTTCGGAGTTACTGGATAATTATTGAAGTCGGGGTAGTGATGTTCCTGCTTTGGCAAGTATGAGGCCCAAGGAGGTGGTGCAGGGCTGGGCAGTAGGAAATACAAATCAAGGCCAGGACGTAAGCAAGGTCATTGCAAGGGAAGCTTTCACAGCTTCTGCTACCTCCTCACCAGTAGCTCTACCTGGATGCTTTCTGGGGCCATGGACACAACTAGGGCTGCTTCTCCCCTCCTGCACATCCATGCCATGCTCCCTTCTTCCTCTGACTTTCAGAAGGATGGGGGACATAGAAAGAGAGGTGATGTTTATAGCTACTTCAATGCACAGGCAATGGCATAAGGTCTCAGTGAAGACATACCTTCTTAGTCAGAGTGTCATTGTTTTCTTTTGCAGAATTAGTGTTATTTACACCATTTAATGCTGTTTTACGGGCATTTTACAAACAAATGTATTAATCGTGAATAGGATTTTGTAAATAGTGGGATAATGAAATTTATGAAGAATTCAAAACAATGCAAAATATGTTTTTCATGCAATCTGAAATCAAGCTTCAAACCTATGGCCACCACAGAAGGAGTCAATACCGGAACAGCAAGACAGCAGTGAAGGTGCATATGGATATCAGCTGCCTAGTGCTAGTCTAAGTCTTCCGTCCTGTATTGCTGCCACAGGATGGAGTTGATACCTAAGCGGACATGGGAATATCACACTGGTTTGGAGAACGTGCAGCTGTCTCAGGTCAGGAGAGAAGAGACATTCCTCAGGCTGTGACCTATGCCCAAGAGGGATGCAGGCCACAGGCCTTCCAGTTACAAAGGAGTCAGTGGAAACTCAACAGGCTTGTCGTGTAACCTGCCTGTGCTCAGACACGAGCCAGCCCTGTGGTCAGTGTTACAGCAAGTCAATGGAAGACACAGTCACAGAGCTGGGGAGCCCAGAGGCAGCACATGCTGAACTGGGAGGCATCGCTACTGAAGAGTTATTCGTAGCAAACAAAAGCAGTCAGACACAATGTTGTGGGGGGCACAACTTGCAAGGGCTGGGACCATCTTTCAGGTTCTTAACCTCAAGAATGGCTTTAGATCTTCCCCATTCTGTGCTGATTTCATTTAGAAAATGCCAGAAGTGCTGAGAAAACTTGCACTGCTGCCCTGGAAAAAGCCTGAAATCTTGTTAGGCTGCTTGAGGAAGAGGGACAGATCAAGGCAGAAAGCAGATCTCCCATTGCATGGAGTAGTACATACCTAGGATATTGACCTGAAATAACAAACTGACTATCCACATAATAAAGGCAATCCAAACCCCAGTTCTGACTCATTACTCTCACAGCTGCAACTTGAGGCATTTTTAAGAGCTCTTTTTCTCATTTGGATTCTCATTGCTGAATGGAGGGTGAGGTCCCACTGCCTTCAAGGTCCCCTTGCCTTGTTCCAGGACAAAAGGCAATGGGCACAAATCCAAATGTGAAAATTCTCCCAAACATCAGAAAAGACTTTTTTTCATATGAGGGTGGTTGAACACTGGAACAGGGTGCCCAGAGAAGCCGTGGAGTCTCAGTCCTGGGAGATATTCAAAAGCCATCTGGACGCAGTCCTGGGCAACCAGCTCTAGGTGGCCCTGCTTGAGCAGGGGTCTTGGACTAGATGACCTCCAGAGGACCCTTCCAACCTCAACCACTCTGTGATTCTATATTTTTTCCCTTGGAACTTTCTCTTCTAGATGGCCGTTTATGTACATGAACCTTGCACAAACTTTTATTCCAAGTTGTCTACATTTCTGACAGATTTGATTGCTACTGGTTGGTCCATTCAAAAGTTAGTAAGGGAAACCACAGGAGGTTCTCGTGGAGGAGAACACCATAACGGAGTGTGATTATATAAAGTGACAACACTTAGGAAACCAGGGTAGTGGGCAAAGAAAGAGTCTGCTTTAACTCACACAATGTTTGCGCTCCTTATTTCCTCCCTGTGCCCTTGTCTTGTCACCTCGGTCTTACATGAGTCAGAAAGCCTGAGGTCAAGTTAGAAATGGAGCACGTATCTCCAGAGTCCATCATTTCATCTAAGCTGGGAGAACTGCTTCTTACACCGCTGCTGTGCCACTGCTATGAATCATAGGGTATTTTTAAATAAATTTTATTCAGACTCCAGATAATTATCTTATACCTGCAACTGTTTTTTTCAAAACGACGATTCAAGCATTTTGTAACCCACATGTATTTTCCCAAAACTACCTTAGCTCCTTCAGTTTATACACCTCAGTCAAGTGTAAAATTAAACAAAACCAGGAAGAAAATTATGCTCAAAGAAAGAAAAACACATCTGGAAAAATAAATCATTGTATTGTCTTAATGCATTGTAGTCAAAGGCTGAGAAGTGGAAAATAGAAATCGCATTCCATTTTGTGAAAGCTCCACTGCTGGCAGAGGTGAAACTAATAAGGCTGGTAAATCTTTATGATAAATATTTAATAAAACTTCATAGGTGTATGATTTACTGCATTATCATTCCCTGAAGAAAGGAAATAACTAAGACCCTATATTTGCAAAGACTATGCATTTCCTTTAATATTGCAAACCATAAGTCTCCCCATTGGTCACAATCGTGTGGGTATAAAATGGAATTTTCCTCTAGTGTATTGCTGGATGTAACCTATACCTGACTAGTACTTCCTAATGTAAAATACTGAAAAATTTATTAAAATTTCCCCAAATTGGAAAGAAAACCAAAAAAATTCCTGAAGAGAATAAGTGGGTTTTGGAATGTGAGGAAGTTTCTTGGTGGAGAAGACAGCTCACTTGTAAGTCATGAATCTCACTGCTCCTCTCAGAGAAGTCGGAGTTCACAGAGTCAGCACCAGGCCTCATTCCTATTTTAATAGATCTTCCCCATGCACTAGAATGTCATTTGACTAGATAACAGCACTTTATTCATTTGATGTGTATGTAAACCTGTGCAATTTTTTGCATGTAATTAAAGAAATCAGTGAGCATATTTATTAAAAAAACCTACAAGATGCTGTAGCTCTAAGTAAAGATGTTAGAAGTTGCTGTTTTAAGCTTCATTAAGATTTGTATGAAAAAGAAAAGTGCTTCTGGCATTATACATTTCCACAGAAAAACTTTGATATGCATGTTAGCATCAATTTATGGGTAGGTTTTAGGTGTCTGTATATATAGAGGAATATTTCATATGCTCTTTTGGAGAGAAGAGTCTGTTTAAAAGACTAACAGGGAATTTTGCATGGAAGGAAAGATCATTTGGTAGCTTTGGAACACAGTCTGCCTAGAAGAGACAGCTCTCACTAGTGATTAAGCACGTGAATTTGCCAAAAGTGCAGTGATTCATGGAAATGGCTTGTATTGCTTTTTTACCGTACCACTCATTTCCATGGATCGATTTATTGATGGTTTTGAGCCCATTAATAACTATATTTGAAAACTGCTGCCTTGTGTGTATTCACATCATACGTCTTAAGTAGGGCTAAACTCCCACAAAAAAGCATTCTCTAGTTACTTCCCAGCAAGACAGGGTTTGTCACGTTCCTGAACAGGCAGAATGCTGTGGGAAAAGTAAAAAATACTATAGAAAAAGAATAAATGCAACTTATTGCTTTTTTATCACAATCTTAATGGGGAACAAGACTCTGTATTCTGCAACAACCTTGAGGTACTGTGAGAGAAAAATATGGGAACTATAAAAATAATGTGAAGTGACATTTTCTCCCAACTTCTACAATAAATATACTGGTTGTGCAGTAAATGTACTGGTTGTGGAATAGCTAGGTGGTACAAAAGCACATATACAGTACACATCTGCTGTTAAAGAAAAACCTGGTTTTGTCCTACAGAATGGACAAACTGTTAAAGAATAGCTCATTTATGTGAAAATATGACCCAAGAAGGCCCAAACCATGACACTAAGCAAGATCAGTACATCCTAAAATTATTTGTTAAATAAATTCAGCCCTAGGCAGGATAAGGTGGTGACAGGTGCTTTAACGAGCACATCAGGTCTTTTTGCCCAAGCTTTTTGAAACAGCATAGGATAGCACAGGGCATGACTAAGCAGCAAGTCCTTTCCCCATGTTTAACTGGAGGGAGGACACCACCCCTATCCTATTCCCAACAGTTCTGCGTGTCATACTGGCACAAAGAAGGAAACAGAAAAGGTACAAAAGAAATTTTCCAGAAACTTTTCCTGGTTTAAGATGTTAAAAATCCAGGACTAGGTTTTTAAGAGAATACCAAATTAGCTGGACTCTTGACTGCTCTTTTCCCCTGTTCCTGAAGTTTCTGTTAGAAAATGTGTTCGTTTTGCTCCCGTATGGATTTTGCTTCAGCTGTTAAAACTCGCATCCTAAGCTTAAAAATAAATGTCAGACTATGCTGGCATTTGCGACAAGGCAGCAGGTTTGGAACAATGATCCATAAAGTTCCTTTTAGTGTTCTTTTCCTATATTAAAGCAAACCTTCCCCAAGAATTATGATGAACAAGTGAAGGGCTGCATTGAGCAGCAGGGAGTCACTAACGACCATTTCTGTCCTCAACAGTAAATAGCATAGCAGTTAATGGAAATTGCTTTTGAGTATTTCTCAAGACAGCTGAATGAAGAAACCAGCCAAAGACACATTTAAATCTACTCTCCCTTAATTAACATGCATCTGGCAAATATGTAACACTGTAAATACCGTATTATCTCTGATACTGTAAAAGATGAACAGTGAGTGGATTGATACTGATACAGATAGGGAGATAAATTAGCTTGATAGATGTTCTCCTGGTGGGTGTCACTCCCAAACACCGTAATTACAACAACATTTGAATACTTGGCAGTATGCAAATCACAATTTAAAGTAAATAGTTTAAAATACATGTGTCTGAAGTAACTGTTCAAACAGCATATTCCAAGAGATGCACTCACCAAAAATAAATTTGTTATTTATATAAAAAGTATGAAAAAAATTACTGTGGGGAAAGCAATGAGATAGTGCCCCAAAGTTCTCGTTCCCCTTCGTCTTTTCATTTGCCTCTTTTTCTTTTCTTTTTATCTTCTTTAAACCATTTTCTTCGTTCTGTAAGGAGTTGATTTCTAAGGCAGAGCCTCAATAGTTTCAGAGAAAACTAATTCCTTACAGCCTTTTTGATTAAGCATCTGTAAAACTGAAACCTCCAAAATCACTAGTCACTTTTGGAAACACAGGCCTGTGACTGCTTAACATAAAAGACCTTCAGACATGACCTTCAATGCAGTGTAAAACTGCATTGATTTCCCGGTCCAACATTGCTGAAATGCCCTGGGCTTTAAGAGAATTAAGTATGCCACGAAGTAAAGCTGGGATGGTGCCATTTTTGGAAGACTGTACTGCAGGTTTTAGTTCAGGCATGTTGTGAAGAACTGAGATGGAAACTTACTGCTGTCATGGGACTAACAGTGGTGTGACAACCAACTTTGTGTGGTCAGAAGAAGTTCTGAGAAAAGGAAGGACTTGAAATATCACTGAGCATTCCCAAATCACGTGAAATGTTGCCTATAGATTGGTGTAGGTGGACATCGCACTAACTGATGTACCAGAAACTCTGAGATGGGACTAAGCAAGACTATAGCTAACCCTTATCAACAATGCACCATTTAGGAGAAGGAACAGACAGCTTACGTGAAAATCATTTTAGAAAGTCCTGTGCTTTTTGTGGACCAGAAAGGACTTAAAAAATAGTTCATGGCATCATAGAATTGTCTAGGTTAGAAGGGACCTTTAAGAACACCTAGTCCAACCTTCGTTGGCTTCTATTTAATGGCTGTTTAAAAACGATATTTCTTGTGTCTACCAAACTACTCTGGGCAGAGAAGTCCTTCTACCCTTTATGTATGTGTGGTGTCCATCAAAATGGAAACAAGATTTCTAGACCTTGTTATTATGGGACTGAGGGTAGGTCTGAAGAGCATGTTGGTAGGTAGAAGGTGATGACAGAGACTGTGATGGCTCTGAGACCTGCCCCCAAGCCTCTGTCCAGGAATTCCAAGCAGTGCCTTCCTTTGGCTGCAGATCCCACAGAAATCCCCCTGACTTCTCGTTTCTACTGCCATGCTATAAATGCCTTGCTGTTCCTGCTCAAGCAATGCTGCCATACTGATGGTCCAACAGTTGATCTCCAAGCCCTAGCCTGACCAAATCATTGTCTGGGGCATAGTGGCATTGGATGAGTGCACGAACAACTTTAGGTGCCTGTGTCTGTGGGACTAGCAATACCATTCCTATTGTATTTTCCCATCTACAACAACACACTCCTGATGATGTGCTGTTTTTTTCTACCTTACACTACCTAAAACTCCTCTGTGCCCTGTGCTGGGATTTTTTTCCCCTTCTCGTCAATACAGAAGCTAGAGCTTCAATCATCTCCATTAAAATAACAATGTCCTAGCCTAACTCTTCCTCCAGCTGATGTCAGGACCTGTGTAGACAGTTTCTTTGCACAGGACTTGCACTGCATTCACTTCTGAGTATGGAATCAAGCCCTGACAGATCAAGAAATCCTTTTGGAAAAGGAAAGGCCAAGAATCATGACTCTGGGGCAATTCATGTGACTCTCTGACCCATAACTGAAGATCCCGTGGCCCTTGGTGTTCCTAGCTCCTTAGTAGCCTTGCTGGCTTGTTTCCCCAAATTCACATGAGAGTTTGCATTGCTAAGGAGCCAGGCACTTAGACTGCAGGTCAGTACTCTTTGAACTTCCAGGTTTCTGGCTCTCGACCATTTTGCTGGAAGATTAACAAGGCAGCTCTTCTCCAGCTGTCTGGCTGGCATGCTACAGGTGAGGCAGGAATGCAAGATCTTACAGGGTTCCTCTCCACACAGCCTTCCAGGAAGCCTTCAGAGAAAACAAATAAACAAAAGGTTATTTTTATTATTACCCAGCTCAAGACAACAAAAATCAGCTCCTGTGTAAAACACAAGTTACCTGGACATGCTCCTTTAGAAACTCCTCCCTTAGGGAAGCAGTTAAGCAGCAGTGAACAAAGGATTGGTAGTGTGGGAACTGTCGCAATGCCCTTGTCACCACAGGGTTTAGCTGCATCATCCCACTGCTGGAAAAGCACATTTCTGACAAAACTCATCACCTTTCCTGCATTAAGTGAGGTAAGTCTACCACCTCCCTGTGCACTGAGGCTGCATCATTGCCACAGTGTAATCCTGAGTTGAGCCCAGACAGAGGAAAACAGAATTTCTATCTAAAAAGCAATGGACTGACACTGTTTTCGGGATTTCTTTTGTTCCTAGTTTACTTAAAAGTCTCATTTGCATTGTTTTTAACTCTGCTGGCTAGAGGGATTTCATCATGCTCCTTTTATCTCCTTTTATGCATTTTCTGTACCTCTTAGTTTATAACTTATATTATTTATATTCATTTCATTCTGGTCATAGAACCACACTGCTTCACTTAAAGGCTTACTTTTGCTAAGTAAATGCTTATTTCATAAATATTAAACAGGAATGAACAGTTTTCTCATCAAAATCTTATTATAAGCACTATGTTGAGGGTTTACCCCATGTTTATACACATTTTAAAATAATGAACCACAGTCAGACCACTTGAGTAGTTATGGATGTATTCCTTATGTTCCATTTTTAAAATGCATATGCATACATATATAAAGTGAATATAATTTTTTACCGCTTTTTTTTCCCTTACTAGGTTGCTTTTTAAGCAGAGTGGATATTTTTCCACTTTTTTTGTACTGTGGATTTTGAATATATTTGAAATAGTTCCAGTCATCTCTCAGATGGCTTCTGTTTATATTTTTCCCCTCGACTGATTTGATTAATAATTATTTTCAGCATTTTTAAGTTGGGCCTATTAAAGCACCAAGTCTAGAACATACTGGTTGCACAGTTACATATTTGATTGTTTCCACATAAGAAATGTAAATCAGTCTCCATCTCTTCCATTGAATTAGGCACCACTAGCGTGATAATCAAGCACTTTCTGTAGCACACAATGCCCCCAGGTCAAACATACTTACAGGTCATCTATAGTTTTACACGTTCCAGGGGCAGAAGCGTAGTTTTGATGCAACATCTGTCAGTTGGAGAGAAAAGCTCGACAGTAGTGAATTTCCCCCCCTGCACATTATTGGAGTCACTCTGCACTGAGCTTTGATGGAAGGAAGCACATGCCAGCTATATCCATATTGTGATTTTTCTGTTGGAATGCTGGTGCATGACGTTTTAAGACCTTTTAGTCCCAGGCTGTCAATGACTTGGGAGTGGTGAATGAGCAAGAACACGCTTCCTCCATTGCTTTTTCAGTTTCATTCCTTCTAATATGTAAAGTTTTTAAACATTTGATTAATAAGTCCCCTTCCACCTGCTTTCACTGAATAAGTGAAATGTGTGCTCATAAGCAAGTAGTCTGAATACTTCTTGCCTATTACCTATACATTCACATACAGAGAGTCTTCATTTTTTTTGGTATTTTGATTTTGAACCAAATAGGAGCTGATTTCTTCTGTCTCCTTTTGTTGCCCATTTAATGTCCCTGGCTGTAGCTGGGCTATTCACTCTCACTCAGTTTCCTCTGTGCCGAATAGATCATCCAGACTGCTTGGATGCCTGTGCTCACAGAAGGGAAAGTGATGTTCCACAAACCCCAAACCCTCTACTTTCCCACATGTAAAAAGTTGCTAAAATATAAGATTGTGCTATTTCCACCAAAAAGTCATAACATATAAAAAATATATACATATAAAGAATTTTTGTATAGATGCATATTGTTTCTAGAAACCTGCACACATGCAGGGCTCTAGATCTCTATTTCTTGTGCTTACTGAACTTGTATTCATAAAATAAAGGAATGATGTAACGGTTTGGGGTGGAAGGGACCTTAAAGGTCATCTAGTTCCAACCCCCTGCCATGGGCGAGGACACCTTCCACTAGACCAGGTTGCTCAAAGCCCCATCCAGCCTGGCCTCAAACACCTCCACAGATGGAGCTTCCACAACTTCTCTGGGCAACCTGTTCCAGTGCCTCACCACCCTCAGAATTTCTTCCTAATATCTAATCTAAATGTACTGTCTTTCAGTTTAAAACTGTTACACCTTGTCCTATTGCTACAGTCCCTGATAAAGAGTCCCTCCCCATCTTTCCTGTAGGCTCCCTTTAGGTACTGGGAGGCTGCTATAAGGTCTCCCTGGGGCCTTCTCTTCTCCAGGCTGAACAACCCCAACTCTCTCAGCCTGTCCTCATAGGAGAGGTGCTCCAGCCCTCTGATCATCTTAGTGGCCCTCCTCTGGACTCACTCCAACAGGTCCATGTCCTTCCTATGTTGGGGGCACCAAAGCTGGAGCCCTTAATAATTCCCTCCATATTTTTATTTTTATTTATACTTTTATTTGTATTTTATATATTTTATATATTTATAATTTTGATATAAGTATTTTTATGTATTCCCTCCTTATAATTTACATATCCAAGGAACAAGGTGATACCTGTATGCAAAAAGCGAGCTCAGTGAACTGAGTATTGCGTACATGGGGCACACATTTAGGACACCAAACCCATGTATTTCTTAGAAAACAGAATGTTTTATATTTAGGCTTATTTAATTTAAATCTCCTTCAAACTATTTACAAAATGTCTTCCTAACTGTAATGAAGTCAAAGAGAATGGATAATGAAGATCAGGGACACACACAGCTTTCCTCTATGTTGACAAAATGTTAAGCTAAAACTAATTTCATTCACAATAGCATGATACTGTCTCTGTTCATGAAAACACCTTTATCATTTGGCATTTTTGTGTTTCCTAATAAAATAAAGATCCTTGCAAAATTCCAATTACTTACGCTTGGAAGATTTTCATAGCCCAGCTCAGATAGATTAACATTGAAGTCTTTTAAAATATTAAGCATCAGTAATGAAATGATGTAACATCTCACAGTCTGGGGCCTTTCTTGTGGGGCATTCTTTTAAAATATATATAAACACAGTAAATTCTTAACAGTACTTAAAATGAGATTTTGGTGACAATTTTACAAAACATTTCAATCTTAATATTTATGAAATATGCATTTACTCAATAAAAATAAGCCTCTAGGAAATGCAGTGTGGTTTGGTGGTCAGGAAGCAGACCTATGAGTCAGAAGTTTGCGTTCTATTTCTGGACGTGCCAGAAGGCTTTTTCTATAATTATCGGCATCTATATTTGTCTCTTTTTTTCTCCCTCTGTTTTGTCGTATATTTGGAAACTCACAAGAAAGACAAGAAATTATTTTAGAGAGAGGCTGTCACCACCCATTTTGGGTTGTATCCCGATCCTTGAAGAGAGTAGTAAAAGTTCCCTCAGTACTTTAAATCTTCAATTGTTTGAATCCTGTTTGGTCACCTCTATCCACATAGAATAACAATACCCATGAACAGATACCCAGCACCCTGGCTAGATATACAATATTTATGTAGATACTTAGCCAAAATACAGAAAATTCCCAATTTTTGTCATGCAATTCTTCTTATGCATCGCCAATTTGGACAAAATCAATCAATTAATAAACCAATAAGGCTTCAGAGAAGATTTTCTTAAACCTGAGAGGCAAATATTGGGATTTGAGTTTTCCTGTTGGCTCCTGTACTGTCAATAACTACTTCATGCCATCAAGTTTTTTTAAGACAGTAAGATTCCAGTAATTGATGCTACAGTATTTCAAGTGAGAATCTCAGCAAATCTTCCATCCATAAGTGTCATGCTATAATAAACATGTTTTCACGACTAGTTTAGAGAGGAGGAAATTTGTATCTATTTTTATTCCAGGACGGAATGCTGAAAATTCCGATGTGTTCAATTAAATACTATTAAGGATTTTACAAAGTAGTATTCATTCACCATAAAGGAAGTCATATGATTATGGGATATTTTGTGGCAGGGGAACAAAAATCAAATACCAGCTAAAAGCAATAAACTGCATGGTGCTAAACTGAAGAAAAATCTCTATGACATTGCAACAGTCAAATATCTTTCCAATGATTCCAACACAATGAGAACAACGATGTTATACTCAGTGTTGCATGAAATAACACAATTTATTGAGGCAATTTGTCTTCAATCTGTGTTGTATGAATAATATATTGATAAGATAGGCATAGGCAACATAGCTTCAGTTACATTTTGGAAATTTCAAACATCTATGTTAGGACCGAAGAACCAGACAGGAATAATTTACAGTGAGACATTCGAATACCTTGGTTTACCTTTGGTATCTTAACCTTCATACACAGCATAATTTTCAAGGTATTAGTCCTAAAATCAAACTCAGATGCGTAAAGTGGAGCATAGGAAGGATGACCAGAGCCAATTTACATAATCTTGCAGGCTTTTGCTTCTGTTAATAACCAACTCACAAATATTCACACTAGAGGTAGGCTTTCCAATACAAAATGTTAGATTCACCACCTGTGTTCCACATGACTAGGTTTTCTTTTCAACTTTTTATTATAATTTTGATGTGCAACTGGACCTGACGTCGACTGTCAAATTTAAAATTAACACATGCTCCATTTATATTCAATGTACTATTCAAGTTGTTGGATCTAATTCTTCCCCTAGAAAATCCTTAGCAATGCTGTTATTATTATGATCTTGATTGTTGCTGAATGCTTTCTTTCTGGAGAATATATACATTTCTGGTTTTAGTAGCCCATTTCGTTCTTGTTTACAGCTTTTTGGATAATTATTTTGTTTTTCACAAATATAACAACTCTGTCCAAAAGCAGGTTACTGGTTTTGATCTGCATTTGCTTCCACACTATGTATATGCTCTAGTTTTCACCCTGCGTATTAAAACATGTTATCATTTGTTGCTGCGGTTTTACCCAGCTTCTCGAAGATATCAAATTCTTGTTTGTATCTTTCCCCATTTACTTCTGCAGTTGTAGGTACTCTAAATACACTGGATTCCTTAGTTGCTCCAACTATTGTTCTATCACCTTTTCTTCTGGTTTTATGTTTCCAGGTACCAAGTGTAGTTCTCCAGTGGTAGATAATGAATATTTTCTGTTGAAGCCCCCTCCATAATCTTAGCGCTAAAGAAAAAAGGTGTGATCAAGGGTGAGACTCGTGGTAGGATTCTCCGTGGATGCCAAGCCCAAACTTTAAATGTCTGCTTTGTCAAATATCTCCATCTTCCTGATGGAAGATGTAGAGTACACACAACACAGCAGTCTGAGTCAGTCTCTGCAGTCCTGTATTCCTTCACAATAGGTCTCTGGTTTTAGTTTCTGGACAGTCTATATCCACTGCGTCCTTTTTGACCCATTCTGATTTGCTATTTGTAGACTTAGAGTGCAGCATTTTTTCTTCCTTCCTTTGGAGACATATCCGAGAAGGCCTCCTGTTTCTCCTTCTGATCTACCTCTACTTAGTAACTGCTGCAGTAAGTGAGCAGGTAACATCTTCCAAAGAGACTCTTGCATTTTGCACCCATGTTTTGCTATTCTTTTTATATTCACTGCCTTGTGGATGAAAAAGCTTTAACAAACGTTACCTTTTATCACATAATCTGCTTCATTTTCTCATGGCTAATAAAAAATTTTGATACCCTCATTAGCAATAGTGACTGCATAAGAGACTCTCAAATTCCTACTGAACTGTATGAAAGTATTTTATGTAATTATCATAACCATTCCCTGAAACTCTGTGGCACCAAGCAGTGATCTTAATTTCTTTCTATGGGTTTTGAAGTTTTGTTTTTTAAAAATTTTAGCACAGCTCTTATAAGGACAATTCACTGTGGGTACCCCAGGCACTGGAGCGTTTAAAATCACGTCCTTTAGCAGAACATCAGAAGCACTCTTAACAAACCATATTGTGGTCCATTATTTGTCACTGCCTCACTTGGTATGCCATATTTAGCAGATACTGATTTTACATGTGAGAAGCAATTGAAACAGCACAGAAGTTGCACTCAGAGTGCTATTTCTGGATAAAGAAAAAAAATAATTCAAAACAATGTGTAATATTTTCCAGTGTAAACAAACAAATTAATGCCAGCCTTGAACATGAAACTGAAGTTTCCTTTAATATGCCCGAATTACAAGTACAGTTTCCAGCTTCAATGTCCTCCTCTTTTTAGTCTCTTATTGTTACAAGCTTTTCTTTTCTGTGAAGTTTTTTAAATGTTCCACAGCACTTCATCTTGTTTTCTTTATAGCATTTTTCTGTCTTCTGGGGAATTTAGTTTTTCCTGTGAATGTTTACAATTTCTCCCTCTCTATTTCTTTTTTTTTTTTTTAAATTTTGGGCACCACTTTTCTCACTTTTTCTCCTACAGTGTAAGTTCTTTCAGGAAGACATAGTATATGTGAACACAAATTGTTCTCATACTGTTGGTTTTCAGTGTAGGCATGCTGATTCTCTGAAGATAATCCATGCTAAAAGGTGTGTTTGGTTGTGCAAGAGTTAAGAAGCCCATTTCTATGTTTATAGCAGCATTTAAAATATGTATTTAAAAAGAAAAATATTTGTAGCAAGGGATGAATTAACATTTAAAGGTAATTACTTAGTTGTATTTTTAAAGTAACCTTTCTAATGAGTAGATGCCACAATAAATTACATTTATTAAAAAAAAAGTCAAACTACTCTTCACAGTGGAATAATGCATGCCCTTAATGACAAGTCATATAACATGTGCATTCACAGATGAATATTCATGCTGCAAGTGTTCACAGATACTGATAATATTTCACTTATTCTATGAGGCAGCAAAGTAATCATGTACTACATCTAGTGAATAATCAAAAGGCAAGTAGATCAGAGACAACTCAGGGGATGAAACTTTCTCAGATAAATCATTTGTTAAACAATTACATCTAATGAGCATATTCATAAAAATCAAGCTATTCATTGATAATACATCAAGTGACAAAGTCTATGTTTGATGGCTACATTATTTGCTATGAATAGTTCATCCATCTTCAACTGTAAAGATTTAATTTTTCTTTTAAACTGTGAACAAATATGGCTGAAATTATCTCTCAAATTTGGAAAAACTGTGCTTTCTTCCTTTTTTTGCCAACAGGTTTCCTACTTGACTTTGAACAAACCATTTATAGTCAGAGCCTGCTGTACTTGTTCACAGTGGCCGGGATTCCTCCACGATTTTGACACCATTTGGGGCACCAATAGTTTCAAAGGAGTCCAGGGGTGTATGATATCTCTTTGATGGCTGTGCAGGAAGCTGGGCTTGAATTTCTTCAGTTGCTTGAACAACTGGCATGCAAGCTGTCTGCTCTAGCTTATGTGGGGTCTTATCCAGCCCTGTCTATTCCATACGGTCCCAAGCAGCCTAACTCTCTAAGATGCTTTTTCTCCTGTGACAAGAGTTCCCTAACGTTCTTGTCTAGCTCAGTTTATTCCAATATGGGGGTGTCATTTTTGTGGTGAGATGCTAAGAGTGGGATGATATGGAAGGAGGGGCCAAGCCTGCTGGGACACCCTTTGAAGAGTGGGTGATGAGTTATTTTGAGCGTGCCCAGTGGCAACTGCTTGTCAGTGCAGCTTTCAGACGAGGCATACCCCAGCCCTGCACGTAAGCTCCCTTGCCTGGAGAGCCAGCTGACACACACTAGATTACAAATCAGCAGGTAAGCAGTGCGGGTGCTCAGCAGGTTGTGTCTTCAGTCTGAGTTGTGGCCCCAAAATTAAAATGGTGTGTCCTTAATCCCAACTTGAACTAGAAGATGTATCATGTTACCTTAAACTCACTTTTCAGAACCTTGATCTTGTCCTCAGTTTCCTCTGTTTTCTCTTAAGCGTCAGCTAGAGAGCCAGATTTGCAAGCCGTGTCCTTCCCAGCTGCATTGCTGCTAGCCCAACTGCCACTTGCATTGAAAACATCCCTGCAAGCCCGTCCTTTGCACAGAAAATTAGCGGTGGACTGGGTGTAGCTAACTTGTTTGAAGCCCTGGAGCCAATGTGCAGCAGGGAATAACAGACAAGGCTAGCAGGAGAACTGGACCATCTGGGTGCACACATAGGCTTGAACTGTGGGTTGAGGAGAAATTAAATAATTGAATTCTCTGGCCTTGGGAATGGGATTCTCTCTCTCCTGTCTGAAGTGAGGTGAATGATCGCCAACTGGGGGTCACTCCCTTTTTCAGATCTGGCTTCACACTGTGGGATCCAGTTTGCAGATGTGCTGAATAATTGTTATTGCAGCCAAATGAGTGGTTCTTGTTTTTGAACATCTGTAGAGCTAGCTAATAGATACCAGTCTCTACAAGAAGAATGGGATGTTTAATACAGGGTTGAAGGCAGGATACCTTGCTCACAAGCTGGTGAGGTTCATTGACAGAGCTTTAAACTAGGCTTGCAGGGGGAGGGGGATGATACCAGGCTTGCCCGTGGCAAGCTGTGGCATGACATGCTAAGGTAAGAGGGACAGAGTGGTAGCAAGGGTACTAAGCCTGTAGCTCTGAGATGTGCTGGCTACACTGCAGCACACTTGAAGTCTTACAGACATGAGCCAAGGGCTCCTGAGGTAACAGGAGTCATCAGGGAAACACCAGTGAAATACCTCAAAGAAACTAAGAGGTGTTCCTCTAAGAAGGTGACATGGCCAACAGCCCAGCTGAAGTGCCTCTACACCAATTCACGCAGCATGGGCAAGAAACAGGAGGAGCTGGAAGCCACCATGCTGCTACAAATCTATGACCTAGTTGCCATTACTGAAACTTGGTGGGATGACTGGAACCATGACTGGAGTGTGGCTGTTGATGGCTACAGGCTGTTCAGAAGGGACAGGTAAGGAAGGAGGGGCGGAGGCATTGTCCTCTACATCAAGAAATGGATAAAGTGTGAAGAGCTGTCTCTGAAGAATTGCCACAAGCAGGTTGAAATCCTACGGGTAAGAATAAGAGACTGAGGCAACAAAGGGACCCTTGTGGTTGATGTCTACTAGAGGCTGCTCAATCAAGGGGAGCCTATTGATGAAGCCTTTTTGCTCTAGCTACAGGAGGCATTGCACTTGCAGCATCTCATCCTGTTGGGGGACTTCAGCCACCCTGACACCTGCTTGAAAAGTAGCACAGCAAGCTGCAGGAAATCCAGGAGACTCCTGGAGTGCATCAAAGATAACTTCTAAAGCCAGATAATAGACAGCCCTACCAGAGGGGATGCGATACTGGACCTGTTGGTCACCAATGCATGTGAGCTAATCAGTGACATTAAGATTGGAGACAGTCTAGGCTGCAATGATCATGCACTGGTGGAGTTCTCAATCCTGAGGGATATGGGTCAGGCAAAGAATAAAGGCAGGACCCGGAATTTCAGGAAAGCAAATTTCCAGCTCTTCAAGGAGTTAGTCAATGGGACCCTCTGAGAAGCTACTCCCAGGCACAAGGGAGCTCTGGGCAGACCTTATTGCAGCCTTTCAGTACTTAAAGGGGGCCTACAGGAAAGATGGGGACAAACTTTTCAGCAGGGCTTGTTGCATATAGGAAAAGGGGTAATGGCTTTAAACTAAAAGAGGGAAGATTTAGACTAGAGATAAGAGATTTTTTACAATAAGGGTGGTGAGACACTGGAACGGGTAGCCCAGAGACGCGGTAGATGCCCCATCCCTGGAAACATTCAAGGTCAGGTTGGATAGGCTTTTGAGCAACCTGATCTAGTTGAAGATGTCCCTGCTCATTGCAGGGGAGGTTGGACTAGATGACCTTTGAAAGTCTCTCCCAACCCAAACTATTCTATGATTCTATGACTTTGTAAAGGAGGTGAAAGTTTGGAAGTGGAAATAAGTTCATCTGAACTGGAAGCAACATACAAAGAGCACCATGCACTTGCGTGACTGTGGTCGGATACACCATATGTTGCAGAATACAGAAAGAATGGACACATGAGTTTGTAAGATTCATAGCAAGGAGTTTGAACAGAGCTATTATCTTGTGGGTTTGGACCATGTAACAAAATAATAACACAACAAAAGTCTTTGACACAAGTGCGTTGTGGGGTGATGGGTGTTATAACGAGGTTCATGTGTTTGGCCTCCTTGACACAGTACATCTGAGCAGAAACGTCTGTGGGAAGAATAAAAGCATAAAGTAAGTGAAAAAGGGATAAAATATAACTTGATTCTGCTGAAGATGCCTCACAGTATACTGACTTCACACCTTTCTTTTTGTTAGGGAATTGATTTTACAGATTAGACATACTGCAATTTCTTAGTCTATCTTGTTTCATCCTGATGTCACATAGGAAACTATTAGTTAAACTGTAGAAGATGCAGTTTTTATAGAAGAATTATAAGATTAGTAAGGAAAAAAATAGAAAGGAAGCTCCAGATTGTGCTGAAAGAGCATCTATCTGGCTGTAGAGTGATTACTCTTCAAAGATCAGTCTTGAAACAGAACTCATTATTTTTATTAATGACCTTGACACCAAAAATGGCAGTGTGCTAAATGTGCTCATAACAAGCAGTTGTGAGGCACTGACAATATTCAAGAAGAGTTAGCATATAATTCAGGGTACACTTCAGAATATCACTGACAACTAGAGTGGCTCAAATAAGGTTCAGTACAGTAGCTGGAAGTGAGATTAGGGATGAATAACAAATTTCATCAATAAATTTGGAATTTGTCAACTCTTACCAATTGATGAGGATATAGAAACCAGGAGTATTAGTCTATTATGGGAATATATGAGACATCAATCTGACATACATAGCCTCAAAAATACGTGTGAAAGCTTAAGATATAACATCTCCAGTACTGAAAGGAAAGTATTACTGCTAATGTCTAAAAATCTGTATGCAATATTTTGTTCTATTCTGGATGGTTATGTTTAATGAAGATGAATCCAGAATTGAACAGGTACGGAACAGGAGGATTAAAATGAATGGATAATGGAAAACTTTGCTTAGAGGAGGGAGATTAGAAGAGCATAGGTTTTTTAGGTTAATAAAAATAAAAAAGAGGAAATGGATTCACCAAGGGTAAATCATGCTTGACCAACCTGATAGCCTTCTATGATGGCATGACTGTCTGGGTGGATGAGGGGAGAGCAGTGGGTGTTGTCTACCTTGACTTCAGCAAGGCTTTTGACACTGTGTCCCATAAAATCTTCATAGGTAAGCTTAGGAATTGTGGGTTAGACAAGTGGACAGTGAGGTGGATTGAGAACTGGCTGAATGGCAGAGCTCAGAGGGTTGTGAACAGCAGCACAGAGTCTAGCTGGAGGCCTGTAACTAGTGGTGTTCCCCAGGGGTCGGTACTGGATCCAGTCTTATTCAACATATTCATCAATAACCTGGATGACGGGGCAGAGTGTATCCTCAGCAAGTTTGCTGATGACACAAAACTGGGAGGGGTGGCTGACACACCAGAAGGCTGTGCTGCCATACAATGTGACCTGGACAGGCTGGAGAACTGGGTGGAGAGTAACGTCATGAAGTTCAACAAGGGCAAGTGTAGGGTCCTGCACCTGGGGAGGAATAACCCCCTGCACCAGTATAGGTTAGGGGTTGTCCTGCTGGAAAGCAGCTCTGTGGACAGGAACCTGGGTGTCCTGGTGGACATCAAGTTGACCATGAGCCAGCAATGTGCCCTGGTGGCCAACAAGGCCAATGGTATCCTGGAGTGCATTAAGAAGATTGTGGCCAGCAGGTCAAGGGAGGTTATCCTCCCCCTCTACTCTGCCCTGGTGAGGCCACACCTGGAGTTCTGTGTCCAGTTCTGTGCCCCCCAGTTCGAGAAAAACAAGGAACTATGGGAGAGAGTCCAGCGGAGGGCTGTGAAGATGATCAAGAGACTGGAGTGCTTGTCTTATGAGGAAAGGCTCAAAGACCTGGGCCTGTTTAGCCTGGAGAAGAGAAGACTGAGAGGAGATCTCATCAATGCTTATAAATATCTAAAGGGTGGTTGTCAAGAGGATGGAGCCAGACTCTCTTCAGTGGTGCCCAGCGACAGGACAAGGGGCAACGAGCGCAAGCTGGAACACAGGAAATTCCATCTCAATGTAAGAACAACTTCTTTACTTTGAGAGTGGCAGAGCACTGGCACAGGCTGCCCAGAGGGGTTTGTGGAATCTCCTTCTCTGGAGATATTAAAAATCCACCTGGATGTGTTCCTGTCCATCCTGCTGTAGGTGAACCTGCTTTGGCAGAGGGGTTGGACGAGATGACCTCTGAAGGTCCCTTCCAACCCCTACCATTCTGTGATTCTGTGTGATTCTGTGTGATTCTGTGTGCTTGCTGTCTTTAAGGAGATCAGTTAACATTGGGTGTGGACAATATTGGCACAAAGGAAAAGGGTATAAACTGAATCTAGTTAAGTTTGGTCTGGAAGCTAAAGAAGGTCTGGAAGAGCTTTCCAACAGGAAAGCAACAATATTTAATTTTTGACTGGAGTGCGATCTGGTTTAGGAAGTAGTTTCCTACAGTGAAAAAGAAAGGCATCTGGGCCATAAGATCTCATCCTTTTATTCCTGTGGGAAGACATTAGACATGAAATCCTGAGGGACACCTAGTTTGGAACTGGGCATCAAGATAAAGGCTGGGGAAGCAAGGAATGCTCACAGGACTAAAAAGGGCTATTGCTGTGAGGTGCTGGTAAGGCTAAGTAATAGAAGAAGGTTCATGGGTAGAGGCAACAACAGGTAAGAGAAATGGCTTGGATGAGGAAAGAGGAAGAGGAGAGGGTGCAGGGTCAGAGCCTGGAAGTTTGGAGAAAGACTGAGACAAGGTCGAGGAGACTGGTTGTATGCAATGAGAATGTGGATAAGCAACCTGAAGAAAAAAAAACACACCTGTGAACAAAGAACCAGAGATGGCAAAGAAACAGGGAGCAAGACAGACATAATAGACTGCAGCCAGCGTAGACCAGTTCTCCTCAGAACCCAGAAAGATTCCTGAGTCCTGCCATTCCTCTGTTTACGCAAAATATCTGTGAACCCTTATGTTGCTTCATGGTGTACTACAGATCTACATCTAATACAATTTATTATCACCCTTAATCCCAGAGATCTGGCCAGGAGTCCTCATTATCCTGTCCCAACCGGTGAACACAACTGTCACTACAATGCTCATGATTCAAAAGATGTATCTGGGTGATACTAAAAACCAACAAAAGCTAACAGGAGACTCACACTAGAAATTAGCACTAGAAACCCAATAGTGGCATACTGAATCATTGTTTCAGTCGCTCTGAAGTCAGGATCCTCTGAAAAAGTCCTAAAGTTTGGGGAAAACCTGGTATAAGAAAAATAACTCTCAGTGAATTCTGGGCTAATTAAAGAATGGTGGAAAGTATCAGTTTGTTTTTAACTTAATTGTAACTACAGTAGTTCAGGGGAAGATCTTTCCTTCAAGACTAGGACAGTTGGGTAGTCTGGTCCTATTTGGTTTTCAAAGCAAAAACATCATTAAAATGATCTGACTTTTATTTGCACAATTTAATGTTAAGATTTCTTTAGCATTACATTTTCTCCTTAGTTTGGGGCTCCTGAAATAAACTTAATCAAAAACTGTGCAGTTTTCCTGGGGCAGTTAAGTACTATAGATGATCCAAAAAAGATGAAGTCTAGGAAATAATAAGGCCAGCTGCAATTTAGTTCAAGACTGTGTTCAGGAAACACAAACCTGCTGCAACATAAAATGACAAAGATTAAAACGTAAAAAAACAAATAATTGGAGGGATAAAAAGGTGTTGTAAAAATTCTGAACATTCAGTTCTTACTGCATTTTTATTCACTGCTTTAAAAAACATTTGAGATGTGTAAGGAGGTTTATTTTTTTCCACAGGGCAGAAAATATCAGCACGTTGGTAAATCTTCCGAAATTCCAGCATGACTATAAATAACCAAAAGAGAATTACTGAATACCTCCAGTAAAATGATGACAGTTTATCATATGTCAGCATCTACCTTCCTTATATTTTCTGTCTTGTAAAGAAACACAGAGGTTTTGGCTAGGTAAAAACTGAAAAATTACTTGATGGGCATTTGTCCTTCATCCAGCAAGGCAATTTGTGCTTGTAGAAGGCAAAAAGAAATTAACATTTTTAAGATCTAAAGAAACTACAACATTTGTGCTCAGGCAGTCCAGGTTCTGATATTAAGAATCAACTTTATGTATTAATTTTCCTTTGAAGTTATTTAATCCCTTTTATAATCTGGCTAGGACTTGACATCTTGCATAAAGGGTGTATTTTAAAATATTTTTTTTTAGTTCTACTTCTATCCTTGCACCACTGCCTACCATTTTAGTAATCTCCACATACGTATGTGAGACAGTTTTAATTTTTCTAAATGATTACCTGGAGCAGAATGGGAATAGCTAGTTGCTATAGGTACCCATATTACCTTTCTGTGCTTAGAGAAACATTATGGATTGCAGAATCATAGAATCATAGATTTAATTATGGACATCCCCATATTACATGAAAAAGGCCCTATTTGTTATCCTTTTTCTTCAAACATCTTCATTTTGGAGAGAGACTATTTTGATACTGCTTAATACAGAGGGCATACCGTACACTTGTGTTTCTCCTCGATACCTACTCTCATGCAGTCTTGCCAGAATGCTTTGTCATCCTTTGATTAAAGCAGAGTAAAACTCAAAAGATCAAAGGGCAAATCAAAACCATTGCTGCTTTTATGCACACTAAAAAAAGACATACAACAGACATCTGTCATGAGGCTTAGCACAGAAAGGAATAAAGTATGGCTGTAAGTGTGGTACTAAAGGATAACAGAATACCACAGGGTGCCCAGGATAGTGCTTATTATTAAAGATTGTTACCAAAGGTGGGATATCAATGAGTACAAGTGATATCCAACATAACTTGAGGCACAATCCTGCAGATATATGAATGAATTTATTAAATAAGGCCTTAAATACTGGGAGGAGGGAGGAGAAAGGGTTAAGAAACCACAGAGACATCTGATCTGCTTCTTTTCTTTTGGAATTTATCTTTCATGCTTCATCTCAAAGATAAGTGTGGGGAATAAAGGTACAATTGCATGGCAAGTGGACATGCACGTGTGAGCTCTGGTCCAGGGGATGCAGGTAACATTAGTAACGATATACTGGGAAGGGTTGCTTTGTGGGTTGGCGAACAAAACCTCCTGGGAAACTTAGACTTGCACTTTGCTTGCTAGCTTGTGTCTTCATTAGTGTGACCTGTGCTAACCAGTTAGAATCTGTTTAGTTGCTTTCAGCCTGAAAACTGAACGTGAACTTGAGTAAGCTTTTTTGCAAGTAGCTTTCCCTGCCCTGCCCTGTCCTGAGTACTTATGCCTGCATACTAAATCTGTATAGCTTGGCAATGCTTTGTAACACAGAATTGCTTGGGTTCCTCCCTCTCCTTATTTTGTATTTTTATAGCTATAGTATTCAGTGGTTTAAGATCAGGATATTAGTTTTCTCACTGACATCACCAAGAGGCAAGATCATTTCCTAAAATTTCTTATTCCTGGCACTGGTTTGTGCCATTTTAAACTATGTCTTCCTTCTACAGCTAGATCATTAAAAAAAAAAAAAGCTACCCCCTGTGCATTTAGGTCATGCAATTCAGAATAAGTAGTTACAGGCAGTGCCAAAGGTACAGAAAATTGGATGGGAAGGGCATCTGGGGAACTGTCTTCTGCGCACTGTGGCTCTGGTGCTGAGTGATTCTCTACAGCCATGATTGCTATTTTCCCTGTTGTTTTGCCGTGCATTAAAATTCAGGGCAAGACATCATCCTGCCAGGGCCATCCCCAGGTGTGGCCTGGGACATCTGATCACTGCTTTCTGGAAGGGGTGGTGTGCTCTCTTCCTTGGTACAATCTGTTGTTCTGTTGCACAAACTTCTTCTACTTATTCTACTTTACAAACACAGTAACAAAATGCATTACAAAACCACTATGCACATGATGACTTCTAGACATAAAGATTTATATTCTCACAAGGGAATATTGGAAAAGCTTAATTTCTGGCAATATTTATTTATCAGTTAAAAAAATTCTGATTTTCAGCTCAACAGGTGCCAATTTCTACTTACTATTTAGACACATCCATTGGTGAAATCCAATACTTCAGGAAAAGCATTATAAAGACAACAGCAACAATCATGTTTTGTGTTATCATTCCTACTGCATAATTTTTCCACAGTGAAGACTTTAACAAAGTCTTTTGAAGAATTGATCACTACTTCTATTCTGTGCATAGATAGGATGAGTTTGGGAAAATTAAACATTGTGAGTGTCCCACTATTTAAAGAATAGTTATTGAAGAATATGGAATGGAATAGGTAGTCATGTGAAGGGAATACCCTTATCACTGTTACTCTCTTTGTAATCACATGTTGTATGGAAATAGAATTAACCATTGTGGAGTTTGACTTATTTTTGTCAAAATTATTCTATTTTTCCAAGAAAACAGTAAACATGAACACCATACTTTGATTCAAACTATAAATTTCAGTGCAAAGGAGAGCATTTGAGGGTGGCGATATTGAATATGTAGTTTTACTTCAATTTCTTTTTAATGGTCTCATTTTCTTGCTTTTAATATTGAACTATATTTTTATGTCAATTAACTTGAACTTAACTTCTTAATATTATATCAGGGAAAAATGGACAGCTTCAATAACCTCAGAAATCTGGAGGCCTGTGTTATGTTGGAGATTAGATGACAAATTTAGAAGAGATGGCTTGGCTTTTCTATGGGATGTGTTAAACAAAACAGAGCACCACATGCATCTGGCTGTTTAGTACAGAGATGTTCAGACAAAAGCTCTCAATAACTCAGTCGCTCTCAATGCTTCTTATTCACATGAGTGAACTGGTTAGTGCATACCATGAACCATAAAAAGCTGGAGACAATGAGATTAATATACCTATAGAAAGTAAGCTTTATCAACGTTTTGTATATAAATTGCAGAGAGATTCACACACATTCACTCGGCAACATACATCACCAGATGCCACCCAGAGCAGGACAGACTCTCAACGTGTCTATCAGTAAAATGGCATCAGTGGCTGTTTTTTAGCAGTCAAGAGTCTGTTTCATTGTCCATTGCCCAGTTTGAGTGGAGGAAGCAGTAGTAATTCAGGAAGTTAGTGACAGAGATGGAGGGACTCTCCTCTTCCTTCTTCAAGAGTTAGTGAATCTCCTCTTGAAAAGTCCTAGAAAGAAATAGAGCAAGGAGAGACAGGCATGCTCACAGATATGCACATCTTACAGAAACCAACTTCATCTGCAAGGGCTGGATCCTAAGCATCTGCCTCAAGATATGCCTCCAGGGTGTGAAAGCCTTTACAACATGTAGCTTGCCCCTTGGCCAGCTAAAAAACATAGTTAAGCAAAAAAAAAACAACAACCCAAAAATCTCATTTCTATCTATGCCCTCTAAGAAAGGAATACACAAAAGTAATTCCTGCTGTTTGAGTCTTGAAAATGGGTTTTCAGTGCTAAGCCCAAAACAGACTGCAGAAATTTTAAAATATAAGACTCTCTGAGACATCATGCCCTTTTTTCTTTGTAGCTGGTAAGCTTTGTCTGATGCTATGCTTAGTAACTAAATTACTGAGGTTTGTGCAAGTAACTTAGTAACTTGAAGAGATGAATGAATGAATGAATGAACGAATGAATGAATAAATATAAATGCAGTGGTAGCATCGCTTGATAAATTCTCTTCAACACTTAAAGTCTATTTATTTCTTGTTAGAATTAATGCTTTTGAGAAAATTACAAGAGAAGCCAGTGTTGGATTCGGCCTCTTCTGCTGAAGACCCCTGTACTCTTGAGAAGGTCGTGATTCTCTAAGATGAAAGGGTCTGCAATAACAAAAAGATCCAGAATGAAACGAACGGTACCTGTGTATTTGCAGTACCCTAAAGTACTTTCAAGTTCCAGCTGTCCACTGTAAATAGTAGTCTTCTGTGTTAACATAGTACAGTTAGCATGTTCAATTCATTCTTTGATAAACCATGTTACCACATCTCCATAGGAATCCATGGGGAATGTGCTATGCTCTGAGCAGAGCCTGAAGACTTTCTCCCAGCTGTCACTTCCAAGAAGATAATAATTCATGTCAATGAATTCAAGAGGAGTGACACTCATTTATTTCCTTTAATCATAAATTTTGCCATGATTTTAATTTAGGTTATACTCCAAGCTGGAGCCTAAAAACTTCTGCCTTGGTTCAATGGGACTTTAGCAAAGGACTTGTTAAGACTGTTGGGACTCTAGATGGTCTTGGATCAGAGTCTAGTTTAGTGCTGAGTGCCAGGTGACTAAGGATGTCCAGTTGTTTCTCACATATTTAGGTTTTACTCGTTTGCTTTAATTTATGCAAAAATTGAAAAAAAAAGGCGGACAGACTTAGCAAAAGCATTCTGACATACCTCGGCTGTGTCTTAGCACAAATTCTAAAAGGATGCTTTTGACCATATGAAGCTATATTTCTATGATTTTTACTTTCTATAAAAAGATATACAATACAGTTCAGGAGGACAATGTGCTGCAGTTTATTACTGGAGTGGAAATAACACTGGAAGTTCAACAGTTAATTCAGCTTGCTACCAGTTAGGAGTAATTCAAGGTTCTTGACGTCTTTTTTTTTAATAATTGATGTATCATCAACAAAGTGTTGGGGCGAAATCGTGGCCATCCCCCCTGGGGAAAATTTGTAAATGACAGATGTTACTTAGATACATCACCTCTCAACTGGACAAGACAAGCTGTTAGGTGAAAGACATGTCATGCAGAGGCTTTGCACTGTGCCAGGCACAAGGGTCAGGTCTGAGCTCCAAGTAGCAGCACCATATGAACAGCAGCCATAAGACATTCTTCCTTTTGGCATTAGGATTTTAAGTTTGGAATGTGAAAAAGCCCAGTTATTTTCCCAGTCTAATCCTGAAATAGAGAATCAGCAAGGCTTTCAAAAATCCCAGTAAACTTAAGCCAATGGGGAGCATAGCTGAAAAAATTCCATTCCTTATTTATAGCTTCATATGTCTTACTGAATAAAGTAGAAGTCACTTTGAGTATAAGCAATCACATTTAGTATTGCTGAAATACAGAGTCAACACACTGGCAACATACCTTCAAAGTAAACCTTAATAAGTACAGAAGTTTCAGGATAAACATCAGAGCAGGGCTGAGCTTTGCTTTACTCTGAAAAGTCATCCATCTAATGGCTGTGTCTCTGAATCAGATATTTTAATCCTCTTAGAAGACTTAAAATGATCCACTCTGAGAGTTCCTCTGCCATTTCTATATTTAACTAATGGCAAAACTTTAATAGGAAATTCACACTGTTCACAAAATTCTGATCATGCAGTCTCTTAATGAAAGAAATTTGTCCATTTTACTGGGAACCAAGGAAATAAGACTTTTAAAGTTTAGGTTAAGACTTTTGAAGATGGGTAATGGATTTCTTTACCTTGCTTGAAAAATCCGAGTGATTGGATATATGGGTAAAAAATAAAATATAAAACTGCATGGACTTCCCACTCAGATATCTCTGTGCTTGACAGAGCAGGCTCCTACTTTTGTAAGCTTTTTAATTTTACTGGTATTTACATGGAAGTAACAAATGCAGTGACAAATATAGAATAATTGCTACAGCAGCCAATTCCACAATCACCTCACTTTGCCCCCAGAGCCAAGTGATACTAACTAGACACAGGCATGCTACCTTGCTCAGAATAATGGATTTTACTCAAGTACCCATGAGCCCTTAGTCACGTCCACATTGCTTGTGAACATTTACGTGTGCATTTTTTTTTTTGCCAGAATAAATAAATTCAAACCTGCAATGCACAGCCAGCCTTGCAACTAAAATTTTCCTTCCAGTCACTGGTGTAACAGAGCAACAATTTTTCTAGTAGCATTTTCTTGGTTATACTGTCACTGTACAGACTTCACTACCACTTAAAATAGCAGACTATGCCAGACTCCTGACCTACCAACCAGGACAGCGGTCCTTTGATTTTGCACCATCGATACACTAATGTCATACTGTTATTTTTAAACACTTGGAACGTACCATGCCACCCAATCTGGTGTTAGTAAATCTTGCCTAGGCGATTTCTTTTCTTCTGCTCCACTGGAGCAGTTCATGCTGCTTTTTCCTGTCTTTATCAAAGCATTAGAATTTGAGATACAATCAGGAAAAATGTGGTTTTCTTTAAAAACGGACTTGAGTTCTAGATTTTTAAGTGTGGTCATTAACAATTATTTGAAGTAGCAGATATCTTTGCCAGTATAAAACAAATAAGGTAAATAAGCTTAAAGGAGAACAATTTTGTCCTCTTTGAGAGAGTACTAGCTTGGCAATGGAAAGAGTACAGCATTCAAAGAAAAAGATGTAGCCTTTTTCATTTTCCTTACTGAAGTCTGAAGATGCTGCAGAGATTTTGCATGTCAGTCTTTGAAAATAAAGTACCTGATCATTCAAATATAGACCCATAATACATTCACATAATTTGAATGATATGCCCAGACAATTTCTGACCATTGATTCATGGCAAGATGTGGTTAGGCTAACTTGTAATGACTTTATCAGCAGACCCATAATACACAGCCCACCTTTCTCTTCAATTAAAGAAGTAAAAAAACCCTAACACCTAAAACGAGTGTATGACTGATGGGGCTAAGGCTATGCCTGTTTAGCAAGGCTGACCTCAGCCCTGTCTCTGGCACGTGCAGCACGCTCAGCTTGGTTTCCAAAAGGGGCATCCTCAGATGCACTGAGTCATCTTTGAACCTGTGGGTGAAGATGATAGTGATGACAACGCTCCTCGACGCATTTCTAACTTCCCACTCAGCGAACAAAGTTCCCTGTTTTGTTTGGCATGCACTAAGCAAGGTTACATTGAACCTGAGGGGAAGAAGGCTTTGGGAAGCTGACATTTTTAGCAAAAATGTGTGGTTTTCTTCCTATCTCAGAGAGGTTTTGAAGCTTTCACCCCTTCATCCTGTGTGCAGCTCTGCTTTCTGGCCTTAAGTGACAGAATTGACTCTCTTGCTTATGCAATAAGAGGCTAGTGCTCCTGCTGAAAGAACTGCCTCCTTTTTGCACTGATCTAGACTCCTGTTGGGGCTGTGACAGGGATTTATTAGGCAAAAAGTCCAATAACCCCTTTCTTCCCTTGGCCTGTACCCTACTTCCCCAATTTGCAATGCTGGGGAGGTACATCATGGGAAATAGCAGTTGCTCAGGGACCATGCTGCACCTTGCAGGAGGTGAAAATAGGGTATCTGCACGCAATGGGGCAGATAAGAGTCTCAGGAGAGGGAGAAATGAGCTGCAGTGAGAGACCTTCTTACCTTCCCTCCCAGCCACCTAAACTCCTCTCAAAATCGTCCCTCCTAAACATCCCAGGAGTCTCAGACAAGGGTAGCAGGTCTCATTACAAGTAGCCTTGGACCACAGTAGTGGTTGATCTTTTTTACACTCTCTTGGTGAGGGTGGCAAGTCCTATGCAGTGGTTATTTCTACAGCAGCAGTAGTTCCCTTTCTCCTGTCTTCCTGTATTTCTGGTGGTGCTTCTGCCTGCTGGGTTTGAGGGTGGCTCTTTCTAATGCAGCAGTCTCAGCAGCAGCAGTTCCAGTTCCATGCTTTAAGGCATTCTTGCCAGCAGTATCGTGGAGCTGCTCAGCTCCCTACGGACAAGAAAGACTACAGTTTGCAAATCACCATTGTACGTTTTAATACTGCATTCATGCCACTTGCAAACATGGGACTTGCAAATGAATCACTGAAGCACAGTAAAACCTCCAGGGACTGGAGAAATCTAGGCAGGAACTGCAGCAATAAAAAGAATCACATACCCTGTCATTTTAGTCTCTACAGTTTTTGTTGCATGGTACAATAACCATCAAATTGATAAACTTACCTTAAATAGGTTTCTGTCTCTCTCTTTTTTTTTTTTTTTTTTTTTTTAAATAAAAAAACAAGCTGCAGCCCTTTTATCTTTTTTTTGGAAAGAGCTTCCCAATAAGAAGTCTGGAATATATATGATCCTCTCACTTCAGCTTCCCCTCAGTTATGTCTGACTCAATTGTGAATCTTAAAGGATTAGGTGTTTTTTTAGACATCTTTCCAATTAAATAATTGAATTGAATACAACATCCTGTATTATTGAGGTTTAGGTCATGTATGGCTCTAACACACCAGTAACTTCAGTATCCATCAAATGTCCTGACGGTGGATATCCAGATAAATTTTCAATATACGGATGTGCTCTGCTTGCTGAGACACTGAATGAAATACTCCGGGCTATGTCTCCTCTCTCTAAAGTAGGGAGCTTCTCACACTTGGTCAGATATTTAGTGCTGATGGAGGAATTACACAGAAGAACTAATGTAAGCAGACATATGGCAGCAATAACCAGGGTTCCTGAAGTAAGCATTGATACTTAATGTTCCATGTGAAGCACAGAAATGTAGGTTACTCCAGATAGAGTACTCTCAGATGTTCTCCACCACATGCAGGAAAACACTGGATGACAGAATTCCCACTCAGCAAAGCAAAAGGGGTAGAGGACATTGTACTTAGCCTCCCTTTAGAAAATATGACATGAGTAAAAAATTTCTGAGCGCTTGTGCTTTACCCACAGGGCTTAATTAAATCTGATGAAGGTTAATAACTAGGAATAGGTAAATCTCAAAGTTTACAACATCTAGATTTTATCTGAATGAGCACCTTTTACTTCAGAGGCCAATTATTCTGCTCTCCTAAATGGAGATTAATTGGGTGACCTGCTCCCAGGCCAAATGACTTCGTGACCCCTCTGCTCAGCTTTGAAATGGCTGTCTTCCAGGATGCACCATGAAATTCTTAGCTGCAATCTGCTGCTTTTTAGTTCTCAGGGGAAGGATTTCACAGCACTGCTGTGCCTGGTGAATGAGTTTTCTCACACACCTAGAAGATTTAAAGCATGTTATTTAGATGGCAAGGGCTACTGTGTCCTACTGCACCAGAAAAAGGGAATGGACTGTCCTCTTTCCCTGTGAAGAGCTTTGCCTTCGAGCATTTTTGCGAGCGATTTCTTTTCTAATCAAATGGGTTTTAGTAAACCTGTTTAAATTCATTGCTTCCCTTGCATATATAATGCAGAATGCCAGAAAGCAATTGGTGTCAGTAGCCTCTGTCCTGGACACTTAGTACTTTCATCCATAAAGCACTTCACAAACATCAGCTAATCCTCATAATGTTCTTATAAAGTCCTGTAGGTAAAGCATTAGAGCTAGGTAAATAACTCACCACCAACAGTTTCAAGAATTAAACCCCTTTTTGCATGTAAACTATTGCCAGCCTTCTGTGATGATTTTTTTTCCCTCCAGTTCCCAGCTGCATTTTTTGCAGAACATGTGGGAGTGGGGGCTCTGGTGCTCTTCCGGAGGATACGTGGCACTATTTCATCCCTTAACCAGGTATGGAAATTTTCTCCAGAAAAAGTGGGTACTGCCAGTGGCTCTTGTTCAAATTCTTTGGCAAATCTGCTCAGTGAGGGATTTCCCACTTCCTCCTCCCATTGTCCACCCTGCTCATGGCCATGCATTGCCACCACTTGTCTTGAACTGGCTTTGGTGAAGACCAGACCTGTCCATGAACTGCCATGGACCTTCCAGACAGCAGAAAGCAAAAGCAGTGACAACCCTGGCTAGCCCTCTGCTGTGTTAGCATGTTAAATTGGCTCATGGAAAAGTGAGGACCGCCAGATCTGGCACAAAGGAGAACAGGAGACCCGGGTGGTCAGGAGAGAGGCCAGGGAGTGAGGAAGGCAGGGCCAGCAGCGGACGGGAAGACGATGGCCTTTCTGACTGCATCTCCCAGTCAATTCTACTGTGTGGCAATGGGAACAAGCTTTAGTACCCCTTCATTTACACTGTTGGGGTTGAGCAGTCTTAGTGTTGAAGAGAATCATGGAGAAAGAGGGAAATAAAGTAAGAACAAAAAAGGGAAAGGATTATTCTGATATTTGACCAATGGGTTTCTTACCTCCTTTGTTAGAAGCAGGAAACTGCATATTGTACTTTTTTATTTTTTTATTTAAGGAAACATTGGCATCTGCTGATTTCCCATGATCAATCAATGCCCTCAAACCTTTGCACTGCACCATCACTAGCAGTCCTCAGACAGAAAATCCACAAATGCAAGACAGATGGAAAAGTCCAGAGCTGAAGAAAGTAGTGAGGTGGATAATTTTCTAACAACTCCTCATTGTGTTGTGAATATAATTGAAAATCCAAAATGTAGTTATGCATAATGTGAGGCCAAATAACTATCATCTATTGCTCTCCTTAGGTTTTTGCATGAGATTTTATTTACTTTTCTGGCTTATCAACATAAATGCATGCGGAAAATAATTTTGTAAATCCTACAGCCATTGCATGACAGAAAAATACTCAGTTAATTATATATTACTACAAATACGTTGCTCTGGATTGATTGCCTTGTTTTGGAAAGCACTTGTATGTGAAATATTTGATGAACAATAACAATAAGAAACAGGCAAACCAAAACCCAAGAGAAGAAATAAATCTGAAGGAAACAGAGGGCAGCAAATAAAGTACAGAAAAATAAAAGAGATTTTGTCTCCAGGAAAAAAACAGTGAATCTTGTTAGCCACTTGACTCATAGTCAGATCAGTTTGTTAAGGGTTTTATGATTTGATTCAGCAAGTTGCTTAAACATGTCCCTCTGCGTATGAGTAATCCCACTGGGACTACTTACATATTTAAGTTAAGCATGTATTGTTTGCTGAATTGTTTGCTGAATCAGGGCCTTTGGAAAGATATAGTACGTAAGTACTCTGTATCACTTCTTGATGTGATGCTAAAACAGCCACATGTTCTGTGCCAGATGCAATTCTTAGAATTGCCGCATCTGGTCACATATATATGTTCTGGTTTTTGTCTGTATTAGCAACATCTGCAAGTTTTGCTCCTTTTAGCTGGGAGTGAATCCAGTACTCTATTTTGGGAATTACTTTGCTGCCAAAACACCCCTACCAAACTACCTCCATTCATAACAGGAGAGTTCATATTCTGTTCTTCTAAACTTTTTCTTAATTATAAACAGCTTAAAACTCTTTGAATGGTACTATTAAGTCATTGAATCTCACTCTTTTTTAGCTAATTACTAACATTATTTCTATTTTGGGGGGGTATATTTTCATCTTTGGAACTCAATCACATTTTCTCCTATAAAGCCAAGTTTCATCATTATTCTGTGCTAAAGGCTGAGTTTTCAAGCATGCCAATACAGCTGGCATGACATTGGCCTTCCTAATTCAAGGACACAAAGGATTACCCTAAACCATAAGCAGAAAAGATCCCCATTTGTTCTGTTAATCAAGGTTTTTCTTTTTTGTCAAACGTGATTCGTACTTGCCTCACAGCTAAGTCTCTGAGCAACTCAGTGTCTCCTGGAAGCCCTTTGGTCAGTAAGAGCTGAGTATCGAACCATGCAGTTCATCACCTGCCACACTGTTTACAGAACCAATGGATGGGAACAAAATGATGCAGAGCAGTAACTGTCAATAATTCACCCAGTAGTGACTGCTGACATACAAGATATCACCAGGACAACCTCAGCAAAATCCCACCGTTTCAGTTCATAAGGAGTAAAAGGCTTTTTTTTTCTCTCAGCTCTTGCTTCCTCCACAGACTTTTCTCCAACCACAAAAAAAAAAAAAAAAAAAATTAAAACAAAGTTTTGGAAACCAGATGTTCCCTAGAACATATGTGAAATTTTAATGGTTGATGTGGCAGGAATGATGGGGGTCTTGGCCTCAGGAACAGAAGGAAACAGTGGAGCAAGTAGCTGTTAGGGCAGAGGAAGCAAAACCTTTTTTTCAACAAATGTCTCTTACTCTCTTTCTCTCCCTCAACAGCTTGAGTCTCTGATTGCCTAAAAACTGGTGATCTTATTCATCTTTGTCACAGTGGGGAACTAACAGCCCTTTAGCTTGCTGTCTTCACCAAACTCACAGAATCTTTGTCAAATTTGATTGAAATTCAGCAATGGATTAGAAAGCAGGAGAGCAGCTTGTACCTACACAGAATGAGCGATAAAACAAGCCTCATTTCAAGCTAAATCCTCCCACTCAGTGAGATGTTGCTGAGATTTTACTCTAGGAATTGAGGCCGTCAGCACTGTCATAGAGAAAAATTCCAAAATCAAAAACGAACAGAAAAGGTCAACTGAGGCCGCCTTTTAGTTCATAAACTGAATATTATGGGTATGAAAAACCAGTGGGGAGAACAAACATGCCACCGCATGGTGCTCACAAGAGCATTTGTGCCATGTAGTGAGTGAGTATGGCTGAATATGGCTGAGAGCAGCAGTTTCTGTCCTCCAGGGCTGTCCATGGCGGCTGTCAGGGTGGAGTACGGGCGCTGGAATTGTTTGGGGCTCTGTTGAAGACCACAGCTCCTCACATTCACGAAGACTTGCCCAACATCATCCTCATTTTCTGACAGTCTTACTTAGTTTAATAATGAATTTTGGACAGAGCTTGCATGAAAGATGCTTTATAATATCCTATAAAGTCCTGAGTAACTCGACTGAGGGTTTCATGATGTCTTTGATGAAAGGTCCCTGGCTATGTAAAAATCTTTCTTGATTAGTGAAGTCAGCTGCTGTTGGGATGATTTGGGTGGATTTATTTCCTCTTTTAAATTCAAATTACCTCCAAATAAGTTTTCAAGGCACTGCCTATAGATTAAAGGATAGGAGGAATGTGACACAGAATATTTCAGTAGAAGATTTTCCTCAGAACACTAATCACTTGGGATTCTAGTTCTGCTAAATAAGTTATATGAACAGGCCCAGAACTTTTAGCTGCAGTATATATCTGACCAAAAAAAGATACTGAACACATTCAACGTCCCACAGAAGGCAGTGCTCAACAGGTTCACCCTGTGCCTCATGAGGGGCATTTGGGATCTTGGAAATCAGACCTTTTGCTCCCTCATGCCCCACTTACTGTGCAGCCTTCCTTCCACAGCAGCCAGGAGGCATTTTCTCGTTGACGCTCAGGGAACAGGAGAGGCTTGGCAGGACTCGGGAAGTCTCATAGCTGGTTAGCGTGGCTGACTGCCCATCACCAGCCCTCAGTCCCCCACTCCCAGGTGCTTGCTGAGGTAGCTGGGCTACTGCAGGTGTAAAAGGGAGGGCTCTGCTGCATCTGAAGTGATGCCTGAAAACAAGAAAGATCCTCAGCAGATATAAGGAAAGTGCGGTGGCAGAGGAGCGAGTAAGATACGCATGTATCACAGAAGCAAAGAAATGAAAGGAGGGAGACCAGCAGCTCAAGATCTCGGAGAGAGAAGATCAGGCAGAGGAACAACAGAGGAGCTCTGCAAGCAGAGTGGAATGTCCTGGTTTGAGATAAAACAGGACCAATTTTTTTCAGTAACTTTACTTTTTGACTGGGCCTCTTCTAACTGAAATTGGCAGCATATTTTGCAGACACTGTTTGCTCTCAGGGTGATAAGAACTATGTTTATAGTTGATGCCAAGAAATGGTATGTGGAGAGGTTCTTGCTTATACTTATTGCTATAACGCCCAAGGGCAGCTAACTTGGTTATTTGCTCTGTTGGAGGGTGGGAAGTGGAAAAGCATGGAGAGTTCCCACCTGCAGGGAGAAGCGGACAGGACAGGTGACCCAAAACTGACCAACAGGGTATTCCATCCCATCTGCCTCATGCTCAATATAAAAGCTGAGGGATCAAAGGGCAGCTCTCTTTCTTCAGTGGCTAGTGTCCGAGGAGGACTCTTGTCTGTTCGTCTGCCTTTGATCCTAATTCTGAATCCCCATCTGGAATCCAGTTCCCGTCCATCACTGAGTCCAGTCCAGTCCAAGACCTCCCCAGTGCCAGCCGGTGATGTGATCATCATCCTGGAAGCTTGATACAGTTTTGTATATATTTCATTATTTTCTTTTTATTTTATTATTAATATTTCATTGAAGTAGTTTAGTTCCTTCTAAACTCATAAGTATCCTTCTCCCTCCTCTACCTCTCACTTTGAAGACAGGTGGGGGGAGCATCTGTTGCTTGCCCGGTGGCCAGTTTGGCTTAAATCATAACACACCTGGAAAGGAGAAAGCAGGTTGAAAGATTGTCTCACTTCTTCAGGGACCTGCATATGCAAGCCTCAGACTCATTTTGATTTTATATCTTTTGGAAAGCCAGAGCTGCGAATAAATTGCTATACAACTCTCTTCTAGCCTCTTGATTTATTTTCTGTAAAGGAGAGGTTTGAAAAGACATATATCTTTCACCACTTTGGTATGGAATTGAATAATTTGAGAATAAGGGGGGGCTGCATTTAAAAATATATTTTAACATAAAAAGGTAGTAAATAGTAAACACATCTATAGGTTTGGGGTCCTTTATATAATAGAAATATTGAGTACATTTTTGTATAGCTTCAAAAAGAGTGAACTTTTTTTTAATCATAAAATTCTCTTCCGCCAGTTTAAGCACATTTTATGAGCTGACTTTAGGGCTCTATGTAAATCTGCTCAGGATTCTGAGAAAGGAGAGGGTTATTAATCTGGAAAAAGTGTCTTTGCTTAGAGCCAACTTTAGAATCTGTTTAAAATAGGAATTTTTAACAAGTGAATAGTATTCCCTCAGTTGCCCTTAGATTAGTTTCCTTTCATGGGTACTGGGCAGAGTCAGTACAATTTCACTCCTGGTAAAAAGTTTTTACATCCCTGAACAGATATTAAACATGATCAGCATAACATCAGTGAATTTGATGAGATTCAGCCCACACAGTTTGTTCCTCCAGAGCTGACAGAGCTTTTGCTAGCCCTTATATCCCAAACTAATAAAAAAGAAAGACTGAATGAACTCCCACGACTGAAGCAAATAAAGCCAAATACTAGACAATTTTAACAAAAATAATAAGGTTTCAGTCATTAGTGAACATTGCAATTCTGCTGAAATGAAATGTTCTAAGTGAGCCAAGTGCAAGGCATGTTTAATTCAGCATTATTGCCAAATCTTTACTGGCTGTGGAGAACCCTATCTTCAAATGTTTGCATCTTACTAGTCTACTCCAGCCTTGTGTAAGGATACCGTCAGTTACATTATATTGCAAAATTACCCACTTTTAGGTCAGATTAGAGTTGTTGTCAGTCTGAATACATTATATTGACTTGCTGATTTCATATCTGAGCCTATGGATCTACTGATTTCTTTTATATTGTGGCATGATTTAAAAAGTTTGATCATTTAATTTACTTGGTAAAATTGAAATAATTAATTTGGTACTATTTAAGATGAAACATCAGTTTTGTGGTAAAATTCATATAAGCCAGGCAAATAAATGGCCTTTAGTTGTTCCTTTGGATCCTTGCCATTTGAGTCCACTAGTTTCCCGCTCCTGACAGTTGAGCTGATAGCTCGTATAATGTTGGCTGTTGCATAATGTTGCATTTTTCTTTTCATTTTCCCCAACCTAAAGCTTAAGGGTATGCAAGAGGTAGAAGCACACCACGTCATAGCTCATCTTACTGCTTTTTTCAGGCCAGAGTCACCCTGATCATAGAAGCCATTATGGAGTAGGAAGGAACCTGACGTTTCTATTGACACCAGATCTGTGAAATGCTGTGCAGACTCTGACAGACTGGTTTATGCTATGTATTTTCAGCACTGGCCTTGAACTTAAGCCCAATAACTGCTTTGCATAAGGCATGTGCAAGCTGCTTGGGTCTGTTTCCATAGGAGGCTCACGTCCTTTTTTCTTTCTTCTTTATCTCCCACACCAATGCTTTTCTATGCTTTTGTAGAGCTCTATCCTTCATACCTCGTGCGGAACCAGAGGAACCGCCGTGGTTAGCATATGCTCAGCTGTCAACATCACTTTTCTGGCCCTTCCACGTAGCCACCTTATATCCATATTCAAACCTTTAAACTGCTTTCCTCTCCCAATGTATCAGTGTCTTGTGCTATTCTAAGAGGTTTCATTTAGGTATCCCTTTCTGTTCCAATTCCACAATGGTGGCAGCTGAGACATTTATGTGTTTACCGTGTTTTAACATTTAAAGAACAGATCTTACTTTGTGTTGCATCAACTTCACAAAGAACTGTAAAATCTAATTGCTGCTGCTCTACGCCTCCTCTTCCTTTATCAGATCTTTACAAAGGCTATAGCTAACATATTCATCCTTACTGTCAAATATATATGGAGAGTAACAATGTTGTTTTGTCTAAGTGTTATATTGCAGAAAAAATCATTTTAGGGTGGTGCTGCATCTGTTATTTATACTAAAATCCATAAACAGGTTATCATTAAATTGTTGAAGATTTACATAGTGGACAGGAATTAATGTTTTTTTACTTCTTTGCTCACAGTTGTAGGATGTCCCTTATGAAGGCTAGGTCAGGTGCAGCCCCTTGGAGGGTAAAGCAGATGGTTCCTGTCTATCCAGCAGCTGGCCGTACGTGGGTGGAAAAACTTTGCAAGACAGCTGAGTGTGGCACGTAGAAAAGTTACAGCATAGAGCTGGGAGCCTGCAGCTCAGGAGGAACAGACAGACAGGCTTCGGAGACTGGTGGAAAGGACTTCCTAGGGATCAGGGGGGATTACTCAAGTTTTTGACAAACTTAGAAAGTCACTGATTTGACCAAAACCAAGCCTGTAACTGAGTAAGACATGTTTAGGAACATGTTTCTATTCTGCTTGAATTGGTCATTTTGAGTTTTTTTCTATTTAATTTTTTTGGTTTTGCTTCAAGCTCTAATAAAACCTTGCTTTCTGAGTTTCAAAGTCTTTTGGTCTTCTTTGGGGATCTCATTATAATGAAAAGGTCTAGGCAGTTCCATTGCAGAACCTTGGCTGACTTTGGCTTCTGTCACAGTTAGGTAGTCAGGAGACATTACATATCCCCCTTGCTTATATGCTTCAAACTGCTGATCATAATAAGTTATTTCAGTGCAACAAAAGACAGAGTTTGGTGAAATTCAGTAATTACATCATTTGCACAACTTAATTATACTATCTTACAAGCCTGTGTGGACTGAGCTCTATTAAAAAACCTGCAACAAGCATTACAGCAGTACAACTTTGGGGCTATCTATCTGGTTTGTTTGGGATTTGGAAGTTTCTGCAGTTGGTACCTCAAGAGGAGTCTTAGATCAATAGTTCTTATCTAGATCACTAGTCCTTTGGGGCTGGCAGTAGCAAGCCTTCACTGTCTTCTTCCCTAATAACTAAGCATAGGTAAACGCGATCCAGCTAGACATTGCCTTGTTATCGCTCATTGTGTCTTCAGACTGCAAGTTTGCCCCTGATTTGGTGTTTGCTCCTTGTCCTGGATCCTGCAGTGTTGATTAAATCTCCTGGTATTCAAGTGTTGGACACTCCTTTGGCTTACTTTCTGGTTTCACATAGTTCCTGATATTGGTAGTTGCTGCTGATGGTCCAGCCACCACCAACTCCTCCTCATCATGCAGACTGGTGTCTCTGCAAGGGTGTCAGGATCTTGGCATGTCACTCTGAGCTACACACTTCATAGGCTAGTGGGTAATAGCTAGATTTAAATAAAAATAATAATAAATAATACATGGTAGAAGTCTATGTTTTGTTGTACATTACAGTACAACAGAAACTTCCCCGTCTGGTCTATCATCAGGGAATTTATAAAACCTATAAAGCGTATTTTCAAAACAACATTCATTTTATTATGCACAGGGTTTCCTTCCCTCTTTGAGGCCCAACCCTAATGTGTAGCTGCTGATTCACTGGGAGAAAGATCACTTTCTCAGATTCGGAAACCATCCCTTATGGGTTGACTACCTTCTAATGTGCTAGTGAAAACAGAAGTGACCTGCCCTGAAATAATTAAACCCGAGTTTGGTGCTCAGCACTCAGCAAATGGAAAGAAAGGCGATCGACAGAGACTTTGTAAACATCTGGTAAAGAAAGAAATGCAATGATACAAAAGTGGGAAATGATAACAGCAATGATAATATCCAGGTGGCTCATCTAAAAATGATATGTTTGCAGTCTGCTTTTATGTGAAGCAACCCTTAAGTGGAGGAAAAATAATCCAAGCTAGGGATTCTGAGGAATAAAAGCAGCAAATGTGCCATGACTGGAAACAAAACAAAACTAAACAAGTAAGCTCTCCTGCAGAATAAAAAGCTGTAATTGGTGTTTAATGCATCCTGCACTCTGAGATTGATGCTCATTGTGATAAATGGAGGAAGGGATAGATTTCTGGATGAAAGATGCTCAGAAAACAAAGGGATGGGCTAAAAAATGATAGGTTGTTAGGTACGTAGGTAGATAGATAGATAGATACATACATACATATACACATACATACGTGCAAATACATCCAGCTATATTTCTTAGTAAGAATCTACTGTTAGTGATGTGTCAGTGGTCTGAACTTTATCAATAAAGTCCTATTGAGATATATGTGCACTGAGAAGCGTTGCAAAACGCACCGTGCGCTGAGCTTAGAAGCATCCATATCTTTGGTTTGGAATATGAATAGTTCGTGAATTTTTCTTTATTATGCAAAAACCTATGAAGAGCTGCTTCAGACCAAAGTGCTAGTCCAGTATTCTGTCTCAGGAGTGCCCATAAAGTTGTCTCCTGTGGAAAAGAACAGGCCAAGCACATAATATTAACACTCAGTACTCTCTCAGCATCCAACTATTTGCAGCCCTGAAGATTTCCTGAGCTTGGTAACCTTCAGTGTAGTTTTATTCCAAATACTCATCCAGCCTCCCCTTGTACCCACATAAAATTTTTGGCATCCAAAATATCTTTTGGGAATGAATCTGAGGACTCTGCTGCATTCTGTGTGAAGAGCTACCTCCTCTGGTTTGTTTGCATCAAGTTTCTGTTGGCTTGTTTCATGACCCCAGTTACATCAGTGATGCACAGTACTATTATCAATTTATATATATATATATATATATATTTACAATAGTGTTATCTTTCTTTAGAAAGCCTGAATTGAGTGAAATTCCCAGGAAGGAGTGGAGACTGCTCCTGTGTGGTGGGGAACTGAGCCTGTTTCTGGGGCCAAAACATCTGGGCCCACTGCGTGTGGCAGAAAGGAGGATGCAGGTACGGAGCTGGGAGCCCGCGGGTCATTCAGGCAGCAGGCAGGCAAGTCCTCCTGAAAAACATCCTGAGGACTAGGAGTTGCCAGGAAGATTTTGCTGCAATTCAGAGAGTCACTGAATTGTCATTGAAAGTAGGTTGGAGGAAATGACTCACCTGCAAAGACACAGTGGGAAGGAGGAGTTATTTATGAACCTTTTCATTTAATTGTTGATATTTATGATCCAGCTGGCATAGTCACTTCAGATTTTCTCTCTTCAGAAGTTAAGGATCTTAGTTAATACTACAGTAAAACCTGGCTTCTCTGACTTTAAAGCCTTTTGTCTTGGAGGAAGGGAGAGTTCATTGGAGATAAAAGCCTGGGCAGATCTACCTCAAAGCTGTGGTCAATATCTATTTCTTCAATAACACTTATTAGTTGTACTGTATCCTGCTTTACTGAAAATTTCCCAGTGTTCCCCACAAGCAGAACCCTGACATTTGTTGCTTATAGCTTTTTCTTATGCCATCTCTGTGAAAATCTGGTCATATTAACCAAGTTATAATCATTTAAAAAAGGCCAGTGATACATTCTCAGTGAATACTTGGATTTTTCCAAAGGCTTTGTTTGTACAGAGTATGCTCCCTCTTAAGATTGAGCATAAATTCCCTGCACTTGCATTTCTCCATTAATGAAGCTGAGTGACTGATTAAAGATTAGAAATGTTATTTTTTCTGGCTTCTTTGTGACCCCCTTTTCTTTCAAAAATTAATGTAACATTTTCATGACTTGTAGGACCCAGCAGGCATTTTGTGTCTAGAGGCAAAACGATCCTTCTCATCTCCGATCCAGCAATTAATATAAATGTCACTGATGACATTTTAAGGTAGCACAAATATTTGAAGTGAAAAGTAATGTTTAGGTGGTGCCAGCGCAGCAGAAAAAATTTTACTATTCAGTAAGCCAGGCTGTTTCCATAAAAGCTTGTCTCCCAAATGCAGTCCCCACACCTAAGCTAAAGGAAGGTGAAAGGCGAGCCAAAAACATATGAGAATTTAAAAGAAGAAACTTTGCAAAAGGTGCAATGGTGACAGTGGATGAGTATGCAATAAAAGGTTCCTGAAAAATTCTGTGACTAAAAAACCCTGATGTGATGCTTGGTTGTATAGATGGGGAAATATGTGGGGAGTCAGTGCTATTTCTGTGCAATGCAAATACAAATTGAGAAGCGATTCACAACTGTTCCAGCACTAACAGATCTAACCCAATCTTATAACAACTAATATTGTTTGGTTTTATTTAGATAAGTAGTATCAAAGTGATACTTTTTATATCTTTTCTTTTTCATACATTTCTATACATTTTTCTTTGTTACCAAGCTTTTTAAAAGTTGAGAAAGCTTTCTTCCCTTATTTGGCTACTTGCTGAAACCATGACTACCCTTTTCCTTTTTTTATTGAAACTCCATGTTTGCCACCTTTTTGGCTGCCTGTTATTCTATAAAATAAACTCCATTTGGTTTTCAGTATCTTACATGTATTCAGGCCTAGAACTTTTGAAACAATTCCAAACTTTCTGTTTTCAAGACTGTGGCTTACCTTTATGCCCCATTCACATCCACCCACTCTGGGAAAAATTTCTGCAATGTTTCATTGTTATATCTTTCCTTATGCCTGAGTTTTCTCTTCAAACCTTTCACTCAAATTTCAGATGTCAGACTCACTTGTGAGATCTCCTGAGTGTTGAAACTTCTGTGTAGTATTCCAGCCAGTGGATGTGACTTTGTTTTGAGCAATTTCTACAAATAACTAATCTATTTCCTCACATATGTGTACTCCCCCCCCC